>PVKM010022898.1:0-21519 GCA_004027735.1 Carollia perspicillata | reverse complement strand
GTACACTCAGCAGACTGACTTCCGTGTCCCCCCATCCGACCATCCTAAACGATGGGTAATGTAACTCGATGGCCAGAGCACACTACAGCAAAGAGAAGAGAGGGACTCCAGGTGCCACCTAACTCCTTGGGAGCTGAAGGAAAACTCTGGTGGCCATCCCTCACTTTCCGGGGAAGAGCACCACGGTCACCTCGTCGTGGTTCACACACCATCTGCCTACACCACAGAGGAGGACCCTCCAGCCTCCGCAGAATTTCCCGGTGACTGCAGCCCTCAGGGGGCATGAGAGGCTACACGTCAGAGGTCCAGAAGTTAGGGTCTGCACCCCCAACCTCCTCTGCAGCAAGCTCTGCAGTCCCCCCGCCCTCCTGCTGTTTCCGGTCCCTCCCCAGGGCACACGGCAGGACTGCTCCCGACTCCCTCCCTCCCTCCGCCTTAGGCATGGTCACGTGACGTGCTTTAGGCAATAAACATGAAAACAGGTGATCCGAGTCACTTCAGAGTGGAACTTGGAAAGCCAACACGTGATTTTCCTTCTGTCTTGGCCACAGTCATGTTCCAGACAGAAACTGCTCCTGGGGTCCCAGAGAGGGACAGTGAAGACAGAGGTCACAGCACAGGTGAGGAATAAACTTGTCTTGTGCTAAAGCTCAGAGGTTGGAGGGCCTTTTGTGCCCTCAGCATAACCGAGCCTGCCTGACGGACGGACCTGGAAGTCTCCCCAAGACCGAGGTGGAGAGTTTATGGCCTCAGCTCATACTCCTTTCGTGTTCTCTCTCTCTCTCTCTGTCTCTCTCTCTGTCTCTCTGTCTCTCTCTCTCTCTCTCTCTCTGTCTCTCTCTCTCTCTGTCTCTCTCTCTCTGTCTCTCTCTCTGTCTCTCTCTCTCTGTCTCTCTCTCCCCCTCTCCTAGTTGTGCACATTTTTTTCACTGACTAATCTGCTTTCAGGATCCAACTCCCCAGAGTAGTGCAAAGCCCTATAAAGAAAGAGTTGCTCTATTTTCATCATTTAAAAAAAATAAAATATGTCTATCCATCATGTAAGACTTTCTGAACCCCAGCCCTACCAGCAGGCAGAAGAGTTTATATGGAAGAGAACATGCATTTTTGGGGGGTGCTTCATTATAGTATATTGTCATAAACTTTGCTCCAATGCACCACCCTTTAAAGTATCTAACCTTGATTCTCACCTTAAATTGCGAAAGAAAAATAAAGGTACAGCCAACAGAAGTGGTATACTAGCCCCCAAGAGTTCATCCCGTTTACCTTTATAGATTATCAATTATGGGAACACAAGCAAAATTAAAAAGCTGCCTTCATAGGCCACTTTTTTTTTAATCCAAAAGAGTTTACTACTGTAGTGTTCAATAACCCTAACGTGATTACCAGTGGTCGTCAAGACCACTGGCCAGGTGGCTGAATGGGTTGGAGCATCATTCCATACACCCGGTCAGGGCACACAGCTAGGTCAGGGGATTGAAATCAACCAAGCGTGTTTCTCCTCACTTCTCTTTCTCTCTCTCTCCCTCTACCTTCCTCCTTCCTCTCACTCTAAAAATCAATACACATATCCTCAGGTGAGGGTTTTTCTTTTTTTAAAAGAACACACCAGTCACATGGCTAAGTGGGAAAAACCCACATTCGAAGTCAAAGCTTTGGCCCCAGGGTCTCCACTCACTGGCCATATGTCTTCAGGAAGGACCCTGAACTCCTTGAATCTTAGTGTCTTCATTTTTAAAATGAGGGGGGTTCTGTTCCAGCTTTTGAACTCAGATTCTCTGACTCTAACCAGTCTGTGCTCAACTGCATTCAGCTGAAGTCTTGGGGTGATACAGAGCTGACGGAGTTTCCCTTCCCTGCGTGGGCTGAGCGGTAAGGGCCAGTGCAGGACCGAGTGCGGTCGACACACACTGGCGATGGGTCCGCTTCTGAACTGCACAGAAGGTGACACTAAGGCAGACCCAGCAGAGCCATGTGCAAGCCGGGCCACGGCATACATGAGGGACACACTCTATGCAAGTAAGAGATGCGGGATCACTGGCTCATTGCCAGTATCGATTAGGGATCACAGTAGGCGACAGCCGCATGTAAGCTGGGGATAGAACATGTGGCTCAGACAGACATGAAGGCCGTCTGCAGGGGATTGCCCGGAAACAGCGCCCAGAGAAGGTGGGCGCTATTTCTCCCCTTAGGCTCCGCTGCTGCCAGTTGTTCGGAAAATGGAAGCTGAGAGGAAAAAATCAAAGACATCGCCACTATTAGGTGGCTTGGCTGGAAGAGGTGATGATGGAGTAGGCAAACTACTCCACTCAGGAATATGAAGAGAGAGTAACAGGAAGGCGATCGTCGCTCTGTGCAAAGGAGAAAAGGGCAACAAGGTGCAATGTGGGAGGGGTGGGGTGGGGGCACCTGTACCTAAGAAGGAAATAACTATCGATAAATGCGGCACATGTTACAGATCTGAAACCATCTACTCGGGGCAGGGACATCATTTTCTTCCCCTAAAACTCTATAAAATCTTATCATCGTGTATCTGTCCAGGATGGTTAAAATGCAATTCTTTTAGAGACTAACTGTCCACCAAATTCCCTTCAATAATGACATATAGTGAGCTCTCTAGAAAAAGGTTTCCCCTTCCTCTAAATAAAGTCAAAACAAAACAAGCCACAGCAACAAACTGAAAACTTAGCAATTGCCCCTAGTTACCTAAAAAGGCAAATTGTTACCTTCTTCTCTGTGGTGAAGCCACTGATCCCCTGTTCAAACTTCACACACTGTTCAGAGTGTTGTTGTTATCATCACGATTCTTACTCTATCATTGCTATCCTGTTTTCGCTATTACACTTTCTTAGGGATGAGATGTTTCCAAAACTGAGCTATCCCCATAAGGAGGTAGTGAGATATATGTATAGACAGATCATCACCTTTTATTTTTTTGGTGTACCAACTGAAGTGTAGAAATTTTAATTTTCTCAAAGTAATGTCCCATTCAGCAAGGTAACTGCTCCCAACATAACAACAATCTATCATCCCTCCTTGCTGTACATGCTTCAAGAATGAGCCCTAGCAAAATTCTCAGTTAACCACCTCGTGGTGGCATTCTCTCCAGGGCTGCACTTTCTGAGGACACGGCGGGCATGTCCCGGGGCAGGCTGTGGGTTCGCACAGCAGCTCGCGAGGTGAGCCTGCGCAGACTCCAGGACTGGAGGCGTAGGTTAAGCGTGAAAACGCACGTCTGAAGCGAAGGGGGACAAATAAAACCCCAGGGCTGCAAACAAGACTGCCCGGGGCTTGGGCTCCTGGCGGCCTCAGGGCCACGCTGCACACCCGGCTGCACGGGCCCTTTGATGGTATCCCCATTTCACAGAGAGAAAAGCCAGGGGCGTCTTCCCTGCTGCCCCCCAGGTGGACTCACCTGGAGTTTCCGTTTCTTTCTGGAGAGGCTCCCGGTCCAGTCACTGATGCGGCGCATCCTGGCTTTCAGGGTATCCTTCTTTGAGGGGTCCTCCGTCAAGGCCTTGGACTTCCTGCAGGGCAGGGTGAAGGACGAGTACTGGCCCGGGTCCCTGGGCCCCACGCTGGACGGCACATCCATGTCGGAGGCGAAGGACACGCGGTGGCTGAGGCTGGCGGGGGCGCCGATGGAGTCGTCGGAGAGCTGGATCCCGGAGGGGGCCAGGCTCCCCAGGGGGCCCTCCGGGTAGAGTTCCCGGAGGGAGGATAGGGAAGAGCTTTGGTTGAAGGGCTTCGGGGTGCCCCTGGGTGGGAAGCCGGCGGGTGGGCTGGAGTCCAGTGCGCTGGGCGCGGGGAAGGGGCCCTCGGCCTCGCTGCCCTCGCAGGCGTGGCCCCAGGGGGAGTCGTACCAGGAGGACTCGGAGCTCAGGGAGCTGCTGCCCTTGCTAGAGCGAGGGCGGGAGTCGGCAGGGGAGAGTTGCGGGCTGGGCGGCGAGGGGGTGCGGGGGCCCAGGGTGGGCGAGTACCGCAGCAGCTGGACCGGGCCGCCCGCCGCCTCGGGGGCCACCTTGCCGTGGTTGCCGGCCCCGCTGTTGTGGAACTCCACCCGGAGGCAGCCATCCAGCTTCCCCAGCGTCCTGATGAGCACCCTGGGGCTCTTTCGGTCCTCACCCGGCGGGGTGGAGGCGATGCTCTCGTTTCTGCCGTAGCAGTTGAGAAGGTGCCCATTGCAGTCCTTCGAGGCCACGTGGTTTTCCGCCCGCTCGTGGCCAACATAGTGGAACCCGTTCTCAGGTAAGAAGGCAGGGTGGGTGCCCAGCAAGTCACTTCCTGAGCCATTTGTCCTGTGCTTGGAGTAGGCATTGCCTTTGGAGACTTTGCAGGCGGGTCCACCGAGTCTCGAGGCGTAAGGCTGATTGCTCTTAAAGTGAGAGAGGCAGCTTCGGGCCAGGGACCTGGACTTGTAACCCGCTCCGCTGCCTCCGTGACCCCACCCGTGCAGTGACTTGTCATCTTTTGCATGAATGCTGCGGATCTTCAGGGAGCAAGGCTTTGGCTTAGCACCGGTCACAGTATTGCTATGATTTTTAGATCCTTGAAATGTGTACTGACTCTCGGAGTTCCCCATTTTAACCTAAATTAAGAACAGTAGCGTCAGTAAGAGCCGTGACCTAAATTGCATGCCATATGACAGAACTTTCTAAAAACAGAAAAATGACCTTCGCCTCACAAAGGAACCAAGCAACTTCTTCCTCCTGTGCCTGACACACCACTCAGAGGAGCAGGGACAAGACTCACTCACTGAACTGGGTCTCCCCCTTGTACAAGCAAGTCGTTATTAGCCAGACAGACAGACGTGCATGCTCGTGTGCTAGTTACTTCAAACACATCATCTGTTGCATGAGGCTAATCCAGAAACTGAACTGGCATAAAAAAAAAAGCATAAAGCAGAGACCTCCTCTAGGCTTGGTGTTGGGAGGTTTTGAATCAATGATTCTTGCACGGAAATATGAGGGGGAAATATCTATCCTCTGTCAGTGACTTCTCAATGACCAGAGAGATACATTTTTATGATGCACATACTGCATACCAATATAAGAGACTGCTGCTCCAAAAACTACCACAGTTATAACGTAACTCGAGCTTTCACAGGTCCCACAGAGTAGAAATATCACAAAACGAAGGGCTAGAAGTCCTCAAAAACTAGGTTGAGATGAAAAGGGAGAGGGGATAAAAGTTCTCATTTGAGGCAGAACAACATTTCAATAAAACGAATCTCTAAAGCTTTCACAAAGATTTTCTCAATGAGCCCACTAGTGTAGCCAAACTCAAAGGGAAATTTGATCCAAACCGCCCCCCCTCTTTCGTGGAGCTGGAGCTGAGGCTTCCAGGTATGTTTCCAAATATATTTGGTAGGATTCTACTTCCTTTATATAGAAAATGTACAGCCACACAACCAAAGTCAAATGGACTGGCTTTTCTTTGTTGGTGGCTATCAAACACATTTTAAAGCAATAATAACTAGACCAAGTCATGAAACCTTTATTCGTTATCTTAATCACAGTCTTGCAGCTCGACAGTGACGCACAAGTCACACGGCTGGATTTACCTGCAGTCCAGTCTGTGCTCTGAGGGAGACTACTGGTCAGTCGGTTCTGCGTGGTCCTGGGAGCAAGGCAGCATGGTTAACAAGTGCAGGAAGTGAGTCCATGAAACGACCCTGAAAAGCAGAACAGGAGAAACTCTGTCGAGCATTTTACACCAGGATCCCCCCGCAAAATAAAAACAAGAGTTTACTGTAAATTCCCTAAAGAAATGACTGCTGTACACAGATTCACTGTCAAAATAATAAGTGAAACGTCTGCGAACCGCCTGACTCATCCGGTCGTTTGGAGGATGTAAAGGAAGCCAGAACTGCCCATCCAATCACGTAAAGGCCATTAGCTCAGCACGCGGGCGGCAGTGAGAGGCACGCCTTTGTTTCAGGGGTGAGCAGGTGAAGGCGCGGGAGTGAGTCACGGCTCATCTGTCACCACCGCTGGGAAAACAACCCTCAGACTCACCGCACTGACAACATTGTGGGAGCATCATCCTGACACGACAAGAAAGGTCATTGTTCTCTATTTGACTAAGCAGTGAAAACAAAGCCCAAAATGCTGAAACACAGTGAAATAGTCCTTGGCTAGAAGAACTCGTGCTATGGAAGCTGGCCCCATAAATGAGATTACCGGTTTTTCTCAAGCACATGTTTGGGCCACGCTGCACAAGGAGCAGGGGCAGGAGGCCCGCCTCTGAGGGGAGAGGACGGGCTGGGGGCACTGCCATCTGGCAGGAATCACACTACCAGGACACAAAGCCTTTCTTTTCTCTGCAGACATAGAAAGCAGCACTGTGAGAGTTCCATAGTGGATTTTTTGCTCTTTAAAGTAAAAAAAAAAAAAAAAAAGAATTAAGGACAACTATATATACACTGACAAACTAGACAACCTAGAAGAAATGGAAAAGTTGTAGAAACAAACAACTTACCAAGATTGAATCTGGAAGAAACAGAAAATCTAAATACACCAATTACTAGTAACGAGATTGAATCAGTAAGAAAAAAATCTTCCAACAAATAAAACCCCAGGACCAGATGGCTTCACCAGTGAATTTTACCAAACATTTAAAGAGAATGAACATCAATCCTTTCCAAACTCTTCCAAGAAAAGTCAAAGAGAAGGGAATAGTCCCAAACTCACTTTACAAGGCCAGCATTACCCTGATACCAAAGCCAGAAAAACTAGAAAAGACAAGTACAGGCCAATTTCCCTGATAAATATAGAGGCAAAAATTCTTTTTTTTAAATCACCATTTCTTTTTCTTAAAATATTTTATTTATTTATTTTTAGACAGGGGAAAGGAAGGAAAAAGAAAGGAAGAGAAACATCAATGTGTGGTTGCCACTCGAGTGCCCCCCACTGGGGACACGGCCTGCAGTCCAGGCACATGCCCAGACTAAGAATCAAACTGGCAGCCCTTGGGTTCTCAGGCCAGCACTCATATCCACTGAGCCACACCAGCCAGGGCAAAAATTCTTAATAAAATACTAGCGAACAAAACTCAGTAGTACGTTAAAAGGATCATATACCATAATTAAGTAGAATTTACCCCTGGGATGCAAGGATGGTTCAACATATACAAATCAATCAGTGTGATACATCACATTAAAAGACTAAAAGACAAGAATCATGTGACCATCTCAATAGACACAGTAAAGGCATTTGACAGAATTCAACATCCATTCATGATAAATATTCTTAACAAATTAGGCATAGAAGGAATAATATATCTCAATACAATAAGAGCCACATATGACAAGGCCACAGCTAACATCCTACTCAATGCTGAGTGGTTGAAAGTTTTCCTCTAGGATCGGAAGCAAGATCAGTGCTACCCTCAGCACTGCTGCTCCACAGAGCGCTAGAAGTCCTAGCTAAACGATCAGGCAAGGAAAAGACATAGAAGATCTGAATTGGAAAGGAAGAAGTAAAATTGTCTCTATTTGCAGATGACATGACTTTACATACAGAAAATCCTAAAGGCTCAACCAAGTATCTATTAGATTTTGAAGGACACAAAATGTACATACAAAAATCCATTGTGTTTCTCCACACTAATAAGTTTCCTGAAAAAGAAATGAAGAAATCTAATTTATAATAGCATCAAAAACAGTAAAATATTTAAAAATAAAATTCACTGAAGAAGTGAAAGATCTCTATCCTGAAAACTACAAGACAACAGATGAAAGAAATAGATGAAGACAAATAAGTAGAAAGGTAGCCTGTGTTCAGGCACTAGAAGAAATCATATTGTTCAAGTGTCGATACTATCAAAAGATATCTATGGATTTGATGCAATCCCTATCAAGATTCCAACAGCAGTTTTTAAAGAATGAGAAAAAATACTCCTGAAATTTATATGAGACCAAAAATGATCCCAAATAGCCAAAGAAATCCTGATAAAGAAGAACAGGACAGGAGGCACTACAATTCCTGATTTCAAGTTACAGCATAAAGCTACAGTCACCTAACTAGTATGACACTGGCATAAAGACAGACAAATAAATCAATGGAACAGAACCAAGAGCCCAGAAATAAATCCAGGTATATAAGGCCAATGAATATTTGACAAGGTAGCTAAGACTATTCAATGGAGAAAAGACAGTCTTTTAAGAAAAAGGTGCTGGAATAATTAATATTCACACATAAAAGAATAAAAATGGACCTGTATCTTATACCAGTCACAAAAACTCAAAATGAAAGATGTAAGTGTAAGATGTGAAACCATGACATTCCTAGAAGAAAGCAGAAGGAGTAAGCTCCTTGACATTAATCTTGACGATGATTTTTTGGATAGACACCAAAAGCACAAGCAACAAAATAAAAAATAAACAAGTGGGACTTTATCAAACTAAAAAAACTTCTGCACAGCAAGAAAAACCATCAACAAAATGAAAAGACAACCTACAGAATGGGGAAAATATTTGCAAACTATATTCTTGATAAGGGGTTAATATCCAAAATATATGAAGAACTCATAGGCTCAATATCCAAACACACACACACACACAACCCCCACAATAACCCATTTAAAAAGGGGGGCAAAAGATCTGAATAGACCCTTCTACAAAAACACATATGAAAGGCCAATAGATACACAGAAGATGTTCAACATCGCTAGTCATCAGGGAAATGAAAATTAAAACCACAATGAGCAGGCACCTCATACCTGGCACAGATGTGGAGTAAAGGGAATCCTTGCACAGTGTTAGTGAGAGTGCGAATTGGTGCAGCTGCTATGGAAAATGGTACGGAGGATCCTCAAAAAATTTACAATGAAATCACCATATAATTCAGCAATTCCACTTCTGGGCATATATCCAGAGGGAATGAAGGCACTAACTTGAAAAGATATCTGCCCTACTATGTTCATAGCAGAGTTATTTACGATAGACAAGAAACAGTCCACCTAAGTGTCCACTGATAAATGAACGGATAAAAAACTCGTGTTACACAGACACACACATAAACACACACACACACACACACACACAATGGAACATTACTCATCCATAAAAAAGGAAAATCCTACCATTTGCAACAATATGGATGAACCTCGAAGGCAACATGCTAAGTGAATTAAGTCCAAAAAAGACAAATACTGTATGATCTCACTTATGTGTGGAATCTGGGAAAAACACACAAGCTCACAGAAAAGGAAATCAGACTTATGACCAGAGGCAGAGGGTGAGGAGAGGGGAAATTAGAGAAAGATGGTCAAAAGGTACAACCTTCAAATGATAAGATAAATAAGTGCTAGGGTCGTGATGTACAATGTGATGACAATAACACTGCTATATGATATATCGGAAAGTTAAGAGAGTAAATCCTATGAGTCCTCATCACAAAGAGAAAGTTTTTTCATTTTTTTTCTTTTTATTGTATGTGTCTCAGAAGATACATTAGTTAAAACTACTGTGCTAATCATTTCACAATACATGTAATCAAATCATCATACTGTTTGTGCTAAACGCACACAGTGATGTACATCAGTTATTTCACAATAAAACGGAAGAAGTATTTGTAACAGTGGTAAAACACACGTAAAATGTACCATCTTAATTGTTTTGAAATGTACAGTTAGTACTGTTAAGTACATTCCTATTGTTATGGGATCAGTCTTGAAATCTCTTTCCATCTTGCAAAACTAAAGCTCGCTCTCCATTACACAACTCCCCGCCCCTGTGTCTCCGTGCCCCCAGCCCCTGGTGAGCAACACCCTATTTTCTGTCTCTAGGAATTTGCCTGCTCTGGGTGCCTCATGCGAGTAGAATCGTACATCGTCTGTGCTTGTGGAACTGGATCATTTCACTTTGCGTGATGTCTTCAAGGTTCATCCGCGTTGCAGCAAGGGTCAGAATGTCCTGGTTTTTACACGTTAAATGATGTGCCATTGTATGTATCTACCACACAGTCATCCGCCAACAGACCCTTGGACAGCTTTCTAGCTCCCGGCTGTTGTGAGCAGTGCTGCTCTACACACGTGCGCACAACCTCTTGGAGACCCTGCTTTCAATTCCTGTGAGCCCGTGCCCAGAGGCGGGGCTGCCGGGCCATACAGCCATCGCAGTTTTAACGTTGTGAGGAGCCGCCGCACCGTTTGCGCAGCAGCTGCACCGTTTTCCATTCCCATCAGCAGTGCAGCGGGTTCTGACTTTTCTGCATCTGCGCCAACGCGTGTGATTTTCTGTGGCTGCTTTTCCAAGGGGCCATCCTCCGGGTATGGGATGATACCTTACTGCGGCTTTGATTTGCATTTCCCTAATGATCAGTGACACGCACGTCTTCTCGTGGCCTATTCCCTTCCTGGGAAGGCAGTGACTTTTAAAGTTAAAGAAACACTGGCACAGACCCAGGTTTCTCCAATAAGGCCAACAATACAAGTCTGCCTGAGACTACCCACACACATACATATTAAATTTTAAAAAAAAGATGTCAACGAGATTCCTCACTTAGGCATCGGCAGGAGCTCTAACAGCTCATTTGCGTCATTTAGGCTGAGGCCAGCTGCTACCTAACGAGGACCGAAGTGGTGCCCGGGCTGCCAGGGCCCTCGCAGACCTGAGAGACTGGACTGGACCCGGGCGGGGAACACGCAGTACTGTGAGCAGCGGGTGTCAGAGCTGTGCTCCTGGAGCCTGTACGGTTTCATTAACCAGTGTCACCCCAATGAACTCATTAAAAAGGAGAAATAAAGTAAAATAGACTAAATAGTCACTGGCTGAGTGTCTCTAAAAGGTGACCATGACATTTCTCACAGTGAGCTTGACCCAAGAGCCCAGCCACACTTTAGAACTTAGGAAGCTCAATGAAAGTGGACAGGAGCTCCTGGCTGTGGCCACTGAGACCCCTCCCGATGAGCTGACCGGAGCGGGTTTCTGTGTCAGTTCCTTCATCAAGACCACGTCCCGGGGAGAGGCTGAAGGTGAAAGGTTCCCGGGCGGCCCTCTGTGTCAGTGTGTCAGTGCTCGGGGACACACAGACGCCCAATTCAAAGCCACAGAAAGGCTCCAGGTTGGACGCTTCCACCCCAGCAGCAGGTTATAACCGAAACTCATTTTGCTACTACTAAGTAGTTTGATTTTTTTCTTTTTAATTTCATGTTCTACTTCAAAAAACATAGTCCTGGATCCTGTCTTTCTGGTCAGGCAGAGGCCACTGCAGGCCGCCCCCTCGGGGACTCACATACACACTTACTAGACACCTGCTGAGCTGAAGGAAAGCCACTTCGTGTGTGAGAAGGCTGATTTGGGCACAGACTCAAGCAGGAATCGCCCCGGCCTGGGTCTGCCTGGAAGACCCACCTACAAACCCACAGGGAAAGGTCTCGGTGATCAACACAGTGCGGCCTCCAGAAAAGGCAAAGCGGTAACCCTGTGCATCTCACCTACGGGCAATGCTGACCAGCTGTTCAGCATCTCCAGCCAACCCTGCCCAAGGAAAACAGCCTTGAACTGTGGCAAGAAAAATGTATCCAGTATTTATGAGGACTTGACTAATAGGAAGGGTAACCTCTGAGGGAAACGATGGACTGATGGACTTGTTATCCCTGAGGAGTTTGACACATTGAGGGGATGCTTATCTGTCCTGCCTCCACTGTGATTTTTGCCTGGAAGCAAGACAATGAACAGCACCCCTGGGCCAAATTTTCAGCACCCCTCACCCCTGGACTCCCCCCTTACTAATGGAATTTAATGGTATTCAAGTTAAAATTCTTTTGTTGATGGGGGCTACAAAGATTGAAACAACAGACTTCCTGTGAACTTTTTTTTTAAAGAAATAGTTCAAAGCTCCCGGTGTCTTTAAATAGGAAAAATATGTACACATTAGGTATATTGACCTGCAATAATAGCACATATGAGCTATGCTAATGTTCCCTGAGGCCCAGAGCTGACCCAGAGATAATCCGAGTGAAGTCTCCCTGAAATAAATCATTGGATGGCGCTAAGATTGTGCATACTGGGCAAAAATTATATAATTATTTTTAAATTATTGAATAATTATAACATATTAGAATATTTTAAAATCGACCACAATCCCGCGAACCTAAAAAAAAAACTTGTCTTTCCTTTTCCAAATTCCCTTCTAATCCCCATTCATATGAATGTGCTCTGTAGCTTTTTAAGCTAAAGTCATAAACAAGAACGAAAGGTTTTTAAAATCATGATCAATTACCCACCCCAGAAACGTGTAGCGATGTGGAGGGACTCGGCAAATGCGTCATCACAGTCCCGGCCGCCACTGTAACCTACTGAATCCCAGAAAAACACGTCTTTCAGGAGGAAAGTCAAGAGTTACCTCTTCTCCATTTGCCTTCAGGTCACCTTGAACTGATGTATCGGGTTCCCCAAATCTCCACTTTCAGGGAGCATGGAGTGCTCCCTGGAGCAAAGCTATGAAGCAAAGGACACTGAAATCCTCCAGCTCTGCCTGGCCTCGGGCCCTGGGCCAGCTGCGCAGATGGAGCGACTACAGGGGAACGAGAGGCAACCAACCCCTGGTGGGCCACATGGTGCGGTGGGGAGGGCTGGGGGCTCACAGTGACGGGGAGCAGAGCGGAGCAGAGGCCTGGGGACCCAGCACGAAAGCAGACTGAGGGCCGGGCAAGGCAGTTAGGGAAGCTCGAGTTCTATCTACATCATGAGATTCCAGCAAGGCTTCTAACACGATCCCAGAGAGTTTTACACTGAAGTAGAAGCCTCCTCATTGCCCAAGGTGAATTTGTTCAGATACTGATAAGGGCCCAGAAAGAGATAAGAACAGGATAAACCATCATTAGCTGTAACAATAGCTACCAGGTTCCCTTTATTTTCGAGTGGGAGGTTGGAGGGAACCTCATTCATTAAGGAGACAAGTCTCAGAATCCTAGTCTGGTTTCTGTCAGAGAACCAGGGTTCAAGACTTGCTTCCATGTCTTAAATAGCATGTGAGTCTTTGAGCAAACTACTCCCACTACCTGAATCTCATTCCCCACGTTTGCAACCTGAGGATAAAAACACCTGCCCTACCTGCCTTGCAGATGGAGACTTAAGCGTGAAGATATGTGTGAAAGCAAAAAAGAAAAACTGAAATGCAAGACAAACTTACAGTGCTATCATTAATTGGTAACTATAAATTTCATTGTATGTACTATAATATCAGAGCTGTAACAGTCTATTGCTTCAGATATTTTATGAACTATTACATTAATTACTGTATGTTGATATACACACAGGGTGGAACGAAATTAGGTTTACAGTTGTCCATACGGAAAATAATACAATAATGAATAGATAACAATGCAAGAATTAACTGTGTTTTGTGTACTCACAACTGTAAACCTACCTCTCACCCCCAGATGTGTGTGTACATACATGCTAGTGGGTATGGATATAAATGTGGGGTTTTCCAAGTTCCAGTGTTAGCGCCTATCTGATTTTGATCAAGTCTCCAAATTATGACAGCCACATAAAACTGCCTAACTTGTCAGACATCTGTCAGATGTCGACAAAAATGACGACACAGCCATGTACTTGTATTATTAGATACCCCTGTTAGAAAGTGTAAAAAATAAGCTAAGTGCTAATTGAATAGCTGGCAGCCATTCTCAGCCATGGTGATTGTGGTCCCCAGGGGACACTCAGCACTACCTGTAGATGTTTCGGTGGTCACACTAGTGTCACGCTACCAGCATCTCATGGGTCGAGTTCACGGATGAACTCCGTCACCCCCGGGACAGCCCCCACAACAAATAATCATTGGCCCCACGTGCCAGCGGTAGGAAGGCTGAGACACCCTGGCTTACAGTGCTGCTGCCCGTCTCGTTAAAACACTGAAGGACAGGACAAGCGCGCCTCCAACCCCTCCAAAACAAAAGCATTCAAATCAAGGATCCAGCTTCCAACTGTGTAAACGCCACCCACGCCCCCTTTCCTCCTCTCGTATCAACGAGCCGCGCTCAGGATCACGACCTGAACACCAAGACCTGGAGGAGCTCATTTCTACTCTGAAGAAGACGTGAGCCCAGGTTGTATAAAGAGGCAGGCAGAAAGAACATCCGTTCTCCATAGGAATAGTGCTTAGGGAGGGTAATCCTTATACATCAAGTGGGCAGAAAGCAAGCTGCTGCTAGGCCCTGAAAGCCAAGGCACCCATTGTAGAGCCCCACTGGCTCTATTTCAGTTCAGCGGAATCCCTTCCAAATGCTTATTATCCGAGGAACGGGTAAAACAATGAGCACTGGGAATGCCCGGGGACGGGAGCTCAGGGGGCAGGCGTGGCTGGTATTCAAGGAGGGAAGCAATAAATCCCAGGGAGACAATAGCCCAGCTTTGTGCACGGGTCACCACCTCAGTAAGCCCATTTCTCACAAGCAGGGTCCCAGCACTCACACGTGCTTTGAAGAACTCTGACATCTGAAGCGTTGCTCACAGAAGTGTTTGTCAAACTGTGGGTCACGACCCATTGTTGGGTCATGAAATTCACTTAAAGACTCGAGACCAATAGTTTTAAATGAACAGAACAGAAACACAAGAGCACGGAATATAATAAAATGGAACAGAAAATAAGAGTACATCCTAGTAAGGGTAAAAGTTGTTTTATGACACCAAATTCTTATGTGGGTTTATATATCCGCCTGTGTTTACACTGGATTGTGAAATAAAAGTATGTATCTTGAGGAATGCTCCTAAGAAGAGTCTGAAAAACAATGGCCTAAAATCACAAGTGGCAGTTTCACCAGAATGGCACATCCTTCCTCCTAAGGCCCGAAGACAACCAAAGCCTAGAGAGTCTCGACACATTTGAAAGTCATTGCCAAAGGCAAACGCTGCAGCTAGAGACAGGCAGAAGGTCGACTCTGGGCACCACAGTGAGGCCGGAGGTTGCCACCCTTTTGCATTCTACAGCCTAAGAGAAACACTCCCTGGGCAGTCACAGTCTTCCCACGCAAGTTAAAAACGAGCCCCCAAAAGAAGTTGACCGGAGAACTACATCTTGAAGGATGCATGGGATTCTGCTAGACAAAGAAAGGATAGAAGGACCTTCCAAGGAGCAGGGCGTCCAAAGACAAGGCACTCCATACCGCCTGCTGAATCCACAAATGACTGAATCAACGTGTGAACTGTTTGGAGAGAGCCTCCCCCCACCCCCCTCACTCAGCTTATTCAGGAATGTGATAAGGGCAACAGGGTCTGAGCCTAGGGGGAGGGTCCAAGTGTAGAGGGGACGGGGAGAAGGGGAAGGCAGAGTGAGGGAGAGAAGGCTGGGGAGAACCTGGACAGTCATTTGCCCATGACCCCCGACCCCGCTGTCCTCAGAAGCACCACTGTGTGACCTGTCTTCTCAGGACACTTTGGGACACCACCTGGGAAGGAATCCACAGTAGCCAACAGCTCAAAGATCGGTGTGGGAGGCAGCGCTGGCAAAGAAGGAAATTTTCTCCAAGTTGGCAGAAACGTGGGAGACTGGAGTGAAATAATTTCCACTCACTAACTCAACATGGATTTTTGGAGACCCTCCTCTACCTGCGTGCTAGGCACTGCAAGAAAACAAAAAGGATGTATGACCGGATCCCTTCCCAAAGGGCAAATGGACTTGTGCGGGCGGGGAGTGCTTACGAACACAAAGCATTTGCAGAATCAATAGTGAGTTTCTGGCAACTTGAGTTTATGAGAGTGGCGAGACCAGCGATCCCACAAATATTACTGGTATGTGTTTGGAATGTCAGAAAGTGGAGAGGCCCAGCTACATCTGAGCTATCACAGAAACTGCAAATATTTCAGGTTTTCTAAAATCACCTTTTCAATCAAAATTATGCAGTTAATACGGTCTAGAATTTTTTTTTAAGAGAGAAAGGAAGGGAGAATGGGAGGGAGCAAAGGAGGAAGGGGAGAGGGAGACAGACAGACAGACATTGATTTTCGTTCTACTCATTTATATACCTTCATTGGTTGATTCTTGTATGCGTCCTGCCCAGGGATTGAACTCGCGACCTTGGCATATCACGATGACACTCTAACCAATTGAGCTACCCAGCCAGGGCATAGACTAGAATTGTGAAACCCTGGTAAAGATAAAAATGTTTTCTTACTTTTCTTTTAGAAATGCTCAAAGTGCATTCATTTCACACATGTATATACACCCCCTTCCTAGCATGTATTCTTTTTTTAAACGTATCCAATGTCCAGTCCCACTCTGTCTTTTCTCCCAACGTGGCTTCAAGTCTCATCCACAATTTGGTCGACATCCTGGTCTCTACAGACCTTGACTTGCTTTACCCGCTGGAACCAAAGTCTTGGAAGATTCAAAAGGATTAGCATGACTTTTAAATAAGCTTCTTGTGTAACTTTTATGAACGTGAGATTCAAAATGCTCAGCGTGACTTTCGAATCACCTTTTTTTTTAACTTTTACGAGCATGGCCATTCCACAAAAAGTGGGTCTAGGCACGGGTAGGCCCTTCCCAAGCGCCACACCACGGCCAACACAGACGCTGAGCACTGGAATCACAGGGGCAGCCACACGGCTTCTCGCTGACGCAGAGGCCCGGGCGTAGGGTGCGCACTTCGGCACAGCAGGGCCAGGCGCAGACTCCGAACCCCTGTTCACGGTCTGCGACCACAATGCACTGTGGTAATTGTACCGAGTTATTCTTGGCAAAATGTCTCTTCATTATACACTGTTCCCTTTAAGTTACAAAATGAACAGGCTTAAACCACGCGTTTCCCCCTCATTTTAAATAGATGCTTTCCTCGCACCCCTAAATGTGTAACTTTTCTACTTCGGCTTGGCTGGCAGCCCGATGTGAGAGTTCATTTCTATACGTCTCTGTCCTAAGGCAACAGTGTACGTTATTGTTGGGCCTGCGTTGAAAAGTAAGCCAATCCCTGCTGAATTTTTCCACAAATCATGATTATTCACAACAAACCTCATTAAGATTCTAGCTAGCCACTTTACAGAAACTTTCAGAAAAATAAAAGTATTCATAGGGATAGCTTAGATGTCATAATTCACAGGAATTTTTTTAAAAATCGCTACCTACTGTCAGTGGACGCGCAGCCGGAGAGGTGAGGAGTCACTGAATGATGACACTGGTTCTGAGCCGCGGCGTCCAGGGCCCTGGGCCACAAGCACCCCCAGGTCCATGCTCACCCCCATTTCGTGGGAAAGGAAGCTTTAACCAAGATCCTTCAGGGCAAAGCTAAGATTCAAACCTGGGATTCTTTTTTAGGGTGGGTGGGGTTTTTTTACATATACATCAAAGTAGTTTTAAATTGTCTGTGCTTTTTAATCTGAAATTATTCCATATTTTTTAAAAAGCACAACTTCCCAGCTCCCCTTTTAGAAGAATGGTTGTGATCTGTGCCCCTTTCGTAAACAAGGCGTTGAAAAAAGTCTTCGCTCAGGTGTCTTTTGTCCAGACAGCAAAAGGCTTCCACAGCAGAGGGTGGGAGTAAGAATGAAATACTCGGAAGTTTTCAGTTAACTAAGGAGCTTCGTGTTAAAATGTATTCACTTTTTTCCTGCTGCTCTACGAGGAACATTGCCCAAATGAGAATTTTGTGTTCTTGATAGCGTAGGCTTCATGCCAGTATCCTAAACATCAATTATAGCTCAGGGTATACCTCCCAAAGGCTGTGGGCATCGGCCATGGTGGCCAAGACCCAGTGAGGGGGGTGCTGGGGACACAGAATATCCAAGGGGCATCTTCCTGAAGCTTCAAATGTCATCTCATGCTAAGAAATTCAAAACTATTTCCCCAATACACATGTATTATAAAATACATAATTTACCTATTTAAGATAACAGCTCCGTGATATTTAGCATTTACATTAGGTTGCTCCAGCAACGGCATCAGGTATCCTACCTTCTTTCACCAATCAATGCAATAAACATTCAGTGAGCAGCTACCCTGTCTAACACGGTTCCAGGCCCTGGGGATACAGCAGAAAAAAGACCTCCCCCCAAAAATCCCTGCTCTCATGGAGCTTCTATTATGGTGGGGAGAGAGAAACAACAAACAAGGGAAATAAGTATGTTAGCAAGTACTGTATTTTGCCATGTATAACATGCTCCCATGTATAGGGTACACACATGTTTTTGGTCCACTTTCAGGAAAAAAAATCTTTCATTTCAATTTTTTAATTCAATTATTTATTTACATTTAGACACAAAACTGATTATTGTATTCAGGGCATTATTTTGCAGACAGATATCGTTGTTGCTTTCTAGAGTCACACTTTCAATGCATAAGCATAAATAAGAGAATTAAAAACATGTATATATAGATACAGAATTAGTACCATCTGTATATAATGTGCATCCTTATTTTCCCCTCAAAAATGTGGGCAAAAAAGTGTGTATCATACATGGCAAAATACGGTAGTAAGTACTATAGCAACAAAATACAGAAAGGAAGGGAGATACCGGCAACATGAGAGGAGGGTGCCATCATTTTAGAAAGGAAATCAGAGGAAGGCCTCACCGAATGGCAGCATTTAAGCAAGAACTTGCAGGAGGGGAGACCATGCGGACTTGGGGGAAAGAGCACCTCAAACCGAAGACAGGAAGTACAAATGCCCAGAGAGGTGGGACGGGCAGGAGCCAGTGTGGCTGGAGCAGCAGGGGCCAGAGAGGGCACAGGGAGCCAGGGAATGCAGCCCGAGGGACATTCTAAGGACTCCGGCTTTCACATTGAGATTGCAAGTCATGATTAAAGGGTTATGACTGGAGAAGGCGCATCACAAGGCACATTCCAAAAAGTTCACTGTGGCTGCCCCGTGGACCCGGACTGTGGGCAGCCACGTGGGAGCCGTGGGGCCTGGTAGGCTAACTCAGGTGAGAGATGATGTGGGTGGGAGTCAGGTGGGAGTGCAGGAAGTAGTCTGAGTCTGGCCAGAGTTGAAGGGAGAGCCAACCGGATTCCCAGGTGGGTGGGAGTGCGTGGGGACAGGCGAAGGAAAATGACACCATGTTCCGTCTAAGCCACTGTAATCATCGGGGAGGCAAAGCAGAGCAGGCTTGAGGGGAAGACAAGGAGTGGGTTTCTGCATGTGTCAGGTTTGAATGGCCTGTCGGACGTCACAGAGACAACCCTGAGTGGACAGGTAGATACAGGCACCTGTCCTGTAGTTGTCCTAGAGTCGAAAGGAGTGGTGGGCCTTCGGTACAAACCTATAATCCGTAGGAAGATGCTACTTAAAACATACACAAGATGAGCTCCCACAGGAATAAGTAAACCCAGGCCAGAGAAGAGGTGCAAGGAAGCCCTGCAGCACCCCAACATGAAGAGGTCAAAGAAATCAGGAGAAACACACAAGGAGACAGAAGCAGCAGGCAGCGAATAAATTAAAAGATAACCAAGGGAACATGTTGCCCTTAAAACCAATCAAAAAAAAAAAAAAAAAAAAGAGGAAACTTTCCGGCAGAGTCAAATGCTGCCGATAGTTCAGACAACCGAGACTGAGCACAGCACCCTGGAGGTTATCTGTGAACTTGACCAGAGCAGACCAGGGGTGGAGAAAGCTGGGTTGGAGTGAGTTTGCGGATGAGGTCGGTGAAAGCGAAGATGATGAACAGAGACAACTTTCTCCGGGAGTTTTCCTATCCAGGGGAACAATGGAATCAGACGACGGCTGGGGGGATAAAGAAATACTGTTCTAAGTGTTGGTGTTCGTTGCTGTGTTTGTAAACCTTCAGGAGACATCCCAGCGTGCGAATGGGAATGCTTGGAGAGACAATCCGCCATGGCAGGTGAGGAGGGGGCAGTCGCTGGTGTTGTCCCTGAGTAGCCAACGGGGAAGGACTCTCACACCACACACATGAGGAGGGAGTGTCCCCAGAGCAGTCACCCTGTACTATTAGAGAGACTTCAGAAGAAACATTTGCGGGAAACGGACAACATATACAGGTGGTCAGGCATGAGACAGGACCGACTCCAGTGACAAAGTCTTTGGTAAATTGCTCATTACTATGTATTCTCCTAATTTCTGATTTGTCCCTGAAGTCACATGTGAAAATATAAAGGTAAGTGGAGGTTTTTGCTGGGTTTCCGTCATTTCCGGGGTTCTGTTGCTGTGGTCTTGTATTTGAGTGGTTGTTTTTGATTCGCTGGTGGTTATCCTATCAATTTTCAGTGAAATATATGCATAGACATACACGTAAGTGCACGTGTGTATTCCTTAATTTCACGTACGCTGGTCATGACGCTCTTCCCTCCTAATCTCATGGCTTTTCCTGGCTCGTGGCTGTCTCTGGGTGATGCCTCCTTTCATCTGTCTTTATGATGCCTTTTTCCACTTTCCAGGAGTGGCTCCAGACAGCTTGAAAACAAATCTGTTTTCATTCCCTCCTTCCAGAGTTTCCTTTAAGTGGCTTGAGTCATGCGGACTTGCAGCTTGCGCGGCCTGGGAACCCCATTCCTCTTCAGCCCTGCACCACCTGTGCCCCACGGGTCCCCCACTAACACCGCTGCAGTGATGGAGACGTGTCACGGTCAGGGACCAGGGCAGCGTAAGGATCCTTTTCGCTTTCCAACGTGGTCCTAAGGAGACCTGGGATTTTGAAGCCTTTATTTAAGTCCTCGGAACGCCCTGGATCAACTTCTTCCTGACAGTATCTGTAGCACCCACCACACCCCTTCCCTAGAGTCAAATGACAACTCCGTCTATCCCCATGTATGGGAAGTATACTTTTCCAAAAGCGCCTTGCATTGCCTTGGCACTGAAGCCGAGTCCGAGTCCATCTGCTGTTTTTCTGTTCCCTTCCATAACCTCTCTCTCATCAGGAAGCTGGGAACTACCAAAAACTAAACAGTCTTCTACTAGAATGGGATCATGGAGAGAGAAAAAATAAACCTCCTAATCTAAGGCTGAAACAAGAACAGACTGGCAGACGAAGTCTCGTCAAAGTGGACTCATCACCAGAGGGTGGGGTAACGCGTGCACCCAGAATCCTCTCTGGCCACAGTCCAGGGGAAGGGTGGCCACCAACTGAGTGCACAGCTTTGAACTTCATTAGGATCCAAGAAAAAGGAAAGTCTTGGCGTTGTCTCTGATTAGAGGTTTAAATCTGTCTGGTTTGGTGAGTAGGCAGGTAAGCAGAAGAAAGGAGGAGGAGGAGGAGGAGGAGGAGGAGGAGGAGGAAGGGTGGGGAAGGAGGAAACACAGTGGAGAGATACATGTGTACATACAGACACAGGTACACAGGTACACACATACATGTCTCTGTCAATTTACGAAGATAAATGAGGATGCACCAAAGTATTTGCAACTGAAGAACAGGTAGTTTTGGGAGAGGACTAACAGGATACCTGGTATCTCGTCCTAGATCAACAAATGAACAAACAGCAAGGTAACTTGGGACAAGCCGCTTCGTTCTGTAGCTTTTCAGTTTTCCCATTTGAGCAGCTAAGGCCCATTTTCGGCTCTGCAATACCGCGGTTGACACCGAGCTGGAAATTGAGTACAGACTGTTTCCTGGGCGCAGAC
>PVKM010022897.1:0-21518 GCA_004027735.1 Carollia perspicillata | reverse complement strand
TATGGCTAATGTGGCCATGTCATATCGGTACCTGAACTTCCAGGTCTGTAAAATAAAGAGGAAGAGAGATGAGGTGTATCAAGGCATTTTATGAGCACCACTTAGTAATTTTCCTTGTGATGTCAATGGGGATATTTTCCTTATTATTTTTCTTTGATTATATTCAGCTTATCTTCATTGTTTTGTATAACCATTTTGTGAAGACTTTTAAATTTTATTTTAAATTTTAAATGTGATGTTGTTGGAGATGTTATTATTAAAAACTATATCCTACAGAGAAGACTCTGAAATTGATTCAGAATACCTTGCTTTTAATCTAAATCTTGGTTTTACTATTTATTGATTTACCTTAGGTTTCTATAAAAAGAGGCTACAAATACAGGTCTTAGGTGCCCTTACTCACTATTTGTGACTATCTGATGATCTAATATGTAATTAAATGACTTGTTAACTGTGCATAACTATGTTTGTTATCATGGCCAAAAGGTTTCCTTCTTGTTCAATTCTAAGGTAACAATAATAATAATAATTATAACTAACATTTTTTTGTCATATAGCACTTCAGATTTATTTATTCATTTAATGTTTGTTATAGCATGTGATCATCCTATTTTACAGGTGAAGAAACTGAGGTACAGAGACTTTACCAAGGACACACCCAGATAGAAAGTGAGCCCACATGGAAGATGAATCTGGCTCCAGTCAGCACTTTTAACCAGTATATTAGAGTTGTAGATTCAGATGTCTCTTAGCTGTAGTTTCATGTGCCTTGTGTTTTAAAAAACAAACGTGTCACACCCTGGCTGGTGTGGCCCAGTGGATTGAGTGCCAGCCTGTGAACCAAAGGGTTGCAGGTTAGAGTCCCAGTCAGGGCACATGCCTGGGTTGCTGGCCAGGTCCCCAGTAAGGGGCACGCAAGAGGCAACCACACATTGATGTTTCTCTCCCTCTCTTTTTCCCTCCATTTCCCTCTCTCTAAAAATAAATAAATAAAATATTTTTTAAAAAACCAACCCATCCCCCAAAAAACAAATGTGTCGCTTTAAGAAAATAAATAGTGAACCATAGAGGAGATCATTTCAAAATGTAAAAGAGAGCCCATGGAACCTTATTGCCACTTAGTCTAAAAGTGTCAATTTTCTTCTTGAGGCAAGTACAAAAGACATATATAAATCTACTACTGTCTGCAATGAATGCATTCTCAGGCATAAGAGGCAAGAAAAGGGCCCCATAGCAGAAAGGAACCATTAGGACTTAGACCAGAACTCTGTGCCCTGATAAATTCCCTGTAATGCAAAAAGAACAGACAGCCGGTGGGAATGACCATTTTGAACTTTGAAAGCCAGTCTGAACCATTTCAAATTTCCTATTTGCAACCTTCCTTATTTCCAGAGAAACCCTTCCAAATCAAAAGGCTGTGTGGGGAGGAAGAGCTGTAAAGAATGGCTCTGCTCTTGCCCTGGCTGGTGTAGCTCAGTAAATTGAGCACGGGACTGTGAACCAAAGGCTCGTGGTTCGATTCCCAGTCAGGGCATATGCCTGGGTTGCAGACCAGTTCCCAGCAGGGGATGCACAAGAGGCAATCATACATTGATATTTCTCTCCCTCTCTCCTTCCCTTCCCCTCTAAAGGGAAAAAAAAAAAAAAAAGAATGACACTGCTCCAATGGCACTGCTCCAATCCCAGGTAGGAGGGGGGAAGGACTCTAAAGACATGTTCCAAATTACATTATAGAATTATTATTCCTATATATTATGTCTATCTCCCTTTGTGGCCCCCCACACCCCTCCTCCAAATACACATGAGCACCAGGATCATTCATCACTCATTATATTTCATTTGCATAGATAACTGAACTTGTTGCTTCCATAAAAGTAAAGGAGCAGACTTTTTAAATTGCTGCATGAAGGAGCTCTTCTATATTGGTGCCATTAAATTAAATTTCTGCTTTGGATAATGCATAAAAATGGCATGTGATTTTTTTCCCCTTTGGGTGACTCATTTTCTTTGAACTCTAAGGCAATTCCTCAGAAATAGGAAGAGGCTATTTAAAAATGAGTTGAGAGACTGTCATTTAAAAATCATTTTTTTTAAAGTGAGAAGATACTCTCTATATGCACCAAATGACAGAAATTTGAGAATCCTAAATCCAGCTGTCTCGAAGGTATCACCGTTAAAAAAGAAATTTAAGAAATGTTAAGTAGCCTTTTTAAAAGCAATTTGAAGGAAGTGAAGGAAGAAGAATGAAAAAAATATTAATTTTTAAGTGAAAAATTATACCTTTCCTTACATGAAGAATTTCTTGGTACCTCTGTCTTATATGACATTTAGGAATTATGAGCATTTTACAGCAAAATATAATACACCTTTTAAAAAATTATAAGTCATGGTCACTATATCTTAAGTGGACAGTATAATAATATTTTCACCTTTTCATTAGACTTTAAGTTCCTTGAGATATTCAGATGGCAGAGCACAATGTTGAAGGTCACCAACAGAATTCAAATTATGCAGTTCTTCATCAGAATCTATTCACTTTTTCTTTCAAAATATAATTTAATTTATTTTTAATTATATTTTATTGATTATACCATTAGAGTTGTCCCAATTTTCTCCTCTTTGCCCTGTTCCATTTAGTACCCCCCACACTCCCTTGGGTAATCTTCCCCACTATTGTTCATGTCCATGGGTCACAAATATAAGTTCTTTGGCTACTCCATTTCCTATGCTGTATTTTACATCCCCATGGCTATTCTGTAACTACCTATTTGTACTTTTTAATCCTTTCACCTCTTCACTCATTTCCCCTTACCCTCCTCCCCCATCTGGCAACCCTCCAAAGGCTCTCTGTATTCATGATTCAATTTCTGTTCTTCTTGTTTGCTTAGTTTTTTAGATTCAATTGTTGATAAATATGTATATATTTCTATTTTATTATTCATAGTTTTGATCTTTTTCTTAAATAAATCCCTTTAACATTTCATATAATAATGGTTTGGTGATGATGAACTCCTTTAGTTTTTTTCTTGTCTAAGAAGCCCTTTATCTGCTCTTCCATTCTAGATTTTTATTTTTTATTTTTCTTTAGAGGGGAAGGAAAGGAGAGAGGGAGAGAAATATCAATGCATGGTTGCCTCTAGTGCGTCCCCTGCTGGGAACTGGCCTGCAACCCAGGCATGTGCCCTGACTGGGAATTAATTGAACCTCAGTTGTTTGGTTCACAGGCCCACGCTCAATCCACTGAACTACACCAGCCAGGGCTGCTCTTCCATTCTAAATGGTAGCTTTGCTGGGAATAGCAATCTTCACTGTAGGTCCCTTTTCTTCATGACTTTAAATATTTTTGCCAACCCCTTCTAGCCTGTAATGTTTCTTCTGAGAAATCAACTGACAATCTTATCAGAACTTCCCTTTAGGTAACTAACGGCTTTTCTCTTGCTGCTTTTAAGATTCTCTTTATATTTTTAACCTTTGGCATTTTAATTATTATGTGTCTTGGAGTGGGTCTCTTTGCTTCCATCTTGTATGGGATTCTCTGTTTTCCCTGGACTTGCATGTCTATTTCCTTCACCAAATTAAGGAAGTTTTTTTTTCATTATTTTTTGAAATAGATTTTCAATTTCTTGTTCTTTCTCTTCTTTTTCTGGTACCCCTATGATGCAAATGTTGGACCTCTTGAAGTTGTCCCATGGGCTGCTTATACTACTCTTGTTTTTTTTTAATTCTTTTTTCTTCTTGTTTTTCTGATTGTTTTTTTCTTCTTTATGGTCCAAATCGTTGATTTGATTCTTAGCCTCATCCACTTTACTGTTTTTTCCCTGTAAGTTGTTCTTTATTTCAATTAGTATATCCTTTGTTTCTGACTGTATCTTTTTTATGCTCTTGAGGTACTCATTATGTTCCTAGAGCATTCTTATAACATGTGTTTTGAAGTTTGTACCTGTTAGATTGCTTGTTTCCATTTTGTTTCCTTCTTTTTCTGGATTTTTGATTTGTTCTTTCATTTGGGATGTGTTTCTTTGTCTCCTGATTTTGGCAGCCTCCCTGTGTTTGTTTCTATGTATTAGGTAGAGCTGTCATGACTCCCTGTCTTTGTAGTGTGGCCTAATGTTGTAGAGTCCAGTGACACGGCCTCTTCTGTTACCCAAGCGAGGTAGTCTAGTTGCACTCTTCTTGTGGGCTGAGTACACCCTCCTCTTGTAGTTGAGTCTTGGTTGCTGTTGGCAGGTCAATAGGAGGGATTTATTCAGGCCAGTCAGCTTCAAGAACTGGCTGTGAGCACTGATCACCAATCTCCATCCTCCATGGAGGATTAGCTGTGCAGGGGCAGGTGGCGGTGTTCCAATGTGGCCTGTAACTGTCCGCTGGGTGCACTGGCCCTGGGATTTCCTGGGTGGTGCAGGCCAAGGTCAGGCCCCACCTGTGTTCTGCCCAGGGTCACCCTGCATGAGCTATAAAGCATTCTGCATATGACTGCTACTTGTGCTGGGCTTGGATGTTCTCAGCAAAGCCGAACTGTGAATCTAAGCTGGCTGCTGCTAGTGCAGGGCCTAAGGCCACATAGAAAGAAATACAGGGTCTGGGGGCTCACTAAGGTCAGCTGTTGCTTGTTTGAGAGGATTTGGGAAGTTGTGAAGCATGAGCAAGACTAGCCATTCATATGGAAAACCATTGCTAACTGCTTCTGTGGGCCCATAATTTGGGTATGACAGAGCCTCAGGGGATCTCCAGGGTGGGGCAAACAGTGTTAGCCATTTTGATGGAGTCTCAGATATGGTACCTGCCTAATGTCTCTGTGGCTCTGTGGGGGCAAGGTTCAGAAAAGGGACAATGGCTTCTGCCTACTTTTCTGTCTAGGAGAAAGATGTCCCCCTGCTCTCATCTTGATGCCAGATATGTCAGTTCCTCTCTGTATGTCACTGATGCCTTTAACACTGCTACTCCAGTGCTGGAGCTCAGACAGAATGAGTCTGAGTAAGTCCATGTGTAAGTTCTGTAAGAGGAACTGCTTGGGACTCTAGAAGTTTCTTCCACTGACTAAATCCCCACTGTTTTTTGCAGCCAGGTGTTATGGGAACTTATCTTCCTGGCATTGGAACCCTGGGCAGGAGGGCCTGGTGTAGGGTGGGATTCCTTGCTCCCAAGATATCCCTCCCAAATTTTTATCAACCCCATGCGGGTGTGGTACCAGCTTATTCTGCATCTTCATGTCTCCGCATCTCCTACCCATCTGGATGGATGTGTTTTCTTTAATTCCATAATCATTGGACTTCTACTTAACTCAATTTCTGAGATTGCTCTGAGTGATGATTGTTCTATAATTTAGTTGTAATTATAATGTGTTTGTGTGAGGAGGTGAGCTATGTTTACCTATACCTCTATTTGATTGGAGGACTAAATGTAGTCTTCTCAAACTATAATTTAAAAAAAATGCTCTCCAAGGAATGTCTTAGACCACTGGGAGGACTTAAAATTCCTACCATCTTCCAGCTCCATCCACACACACTTTTTCAGCTTCCCCCACTTGTTCATGAAATTATTCCATACCATTCCTATCATTTTATTTGATCTGTGTTTAAATAGAAAAGTCTCTGCATGGAGTGTGTCTTTAGGTGAATGACTTTCCAACTGTTTAAAACATTTTTTAGTTGCATGATTCAAAGTCCAAAGGCACTCTTTTCTGGCATTTATACCAGGAGCACATCAGGTAAGAGCAGCCTGGGGAGATATAGGAGGGAGGTGCCAAGTTGCCAGCTTTTGGTGGCCTCACATCCTAGTCCCAGGGAGGGACCTGAGAGCCTATGTTAATCCTAGGATTGCTGAGGTATTCAGTCTGTGCAGATTAAAACACGATGTGCTTAAATCCTTCTCTGTTTGTGGCAGAGATCCTTGTTCTTTCCAACTGTTCTGGAAATTCTGGAGGAGGTGAAGTATTTACATTTTTTTCTTACTCACCTTTAGCTTCAAAAGCCGTTTTCCTCTGAATTCATTCCATTTGTGCATCATATCACCTTTGTTTGCCAGCTGTCCAGGAGTACCTGTTGTGACCTAGACCTGCACCTCAGATGCAGTTTCTTCATTTCCACATGCACAGATAAAACACAGTATGGGTGGCTCTATAACACAGTAATGTAAACAGCTTAGGACTGAGTATTAGATATCTAAGATTTCACAAAGTATCTCTGCAGCCCTCTTCTTTCCTCTTCTTCCACCTCCTCAGTTCTTCCTTCATCTCACAGCATCATTTCTTTGAAAAAAAAAAGTTTGGTTGTCTTCTTCCTACCTATTCTTCCTGGTTTCACCTTTCTCAAACATTAAACCAAAAGTATAATTTTCTTAGGGGGTATTCTCATACCAACTTATAAAACTTATTTATTAGCACAAATAAAGCATCACAGAACACAGGGTGGCAAAAAGAAATGGAGAAAAACCCCAGTAGAGTGGAAGTAGAATGCATGCAGGTAGGGGAAGACACAAAGCAGAAGTCCGAAGGGGATGAATGACACTGATAAAAGATCCCATATGATACAAATATGGCTTAGACTTGTGCCTGCTCCCTACAATGGCTCTCCATCTGCTATGTCTCAGTTAACTCAAGTTCTGGATTCTAAATTGTTTTTTTCTAACCAGTATTGTGGCATTACAAATTAATTTTGTTACTGCCTCCAGATTTCCAAATGTTGCCTTTCAGAATTACTTTTCTCACCCTCTCTCCACTAGCTAATAATATTTTCTCTCTACAGATTCTTGCATTAATGACTCAGGATCATAACCTCCTGTGAATTGTGTATTATTAAATCTCTTTTCCAGCAGCCGAGATTAGAATAAAGAGAAGTTAATAAGTTGCATAAAGTCATAAAATGAGTCATTAGAATCAGGGACAGAATTCAGACACTAAAACCTCAGTCCTCTGTCTCAATAGACCCGCTGACTTCATATTAATTCAACTGACATCCGTAAAAGCTGAGTCACACTGTCCTCTTCTGTGTCATTCTCCCTGCTCAGGCAGGATTTTCTGCCTTCAATGCTTCTTTCTCATTCTGTCATCTATCTATCTAAATGATTTTTAGAAGTTCACGAATGTTCCTAGGACCTTCCATTTTACATAAAGATTCAATGCCAGTGTTTTCAAAGAAATTGAAATGATCCCACAAATAGCAAAGTACCTTATTATTTTTCTTACAAACTGTCCACATGCATTCTTTTCACTTAAGCCCAGTATTGGGTGCTTTTTACCTTAGGTTATTTGAGCTAAAGGCTATTTTCTTGGGGAAAAAACATTCGGGAAGAAAAATTAGAACAGCAATCTTGGGAATCTTCAGTACTTGGGGAAAGGTAGGGAGGAAAGGATTTTTGAATTAGAAAACAACCATACTCAAAGGTGCCAAAAGTCAAGGTTTCCAAATCCCAAAACTTGCATGGAGGCTTATTTACCCTGAACCACTATTTCCATTTGCTGTATTTCCATGAAGAGTATTATATACATATACATATATATATGTATATATATATCCTTATTAATCAGGAAGGAAATGAAATGACTATCTTTGGAATGTGATATTGGAATTCGTGTTTAAGGTAAGAGCAAGAAATTAAATGCACATAGCTAATGAGATGATGTGAAATAAGACATCTACTAAGAGAGGGAGTCGGGTGGTGAAGAGAGGAGACTAAAAAGTTAGAGGGCCATGTTATTCTTTCAATGATCAACACATGGTAGTCATGGACACCAGGTCAGACAAATATTCAGTGTGCAGCTCAAATTAGATAATAGATGGAAAAGAATCATAAACCCTATGAAGTCCATGGCATGGCTTCACCCTCAGTGAGCTAATACCAGTGTGACACCAAAGGATGCCTTGTAAGTTAGGCAAGTTGGCTGCACACACAGCTCCTCACTGGGTTGGATT
The DNA here is from genome assembly GCA_004027735.1 of Carollia perspicillata. Taxonomy (NCBI): domain Eukaryota; kingdom Metazoa; phylum Chordata; class Mammalia; order Chiroptera; family Phyllostomidae; genus Carollia; species Carollia perspicillata. Next base: position 13,608 of record PVKM010022897.1, on the reverse strand, counting down.
ACCAGATGGAATAGAGGATGTCCAGGTTAGCTTGAAATTTAGATAAATGATGAATATTTTTTCCATATAACTACAACCCAAATTATTTGTTATTTATCTGAAAAACAAATTAAACTGGAATTCTCTATTTTATTTGCTGCATCCAGCAATCCTATTGACTAGGAAAATGTATTTGGTTCAGAACAGACTGTCAAGATTATAGCTCAGAAACCTCATTTGTTGGTATAGACAGTAGGCCAAGTCATTTATTACTCGTTGGAGTATAGTTGCTAAGAGAACCAGATATCTGTTATAAGCTACCTATACATTTCCCCCCTGGAGGCAAGTTAAGTATGAAACCTCTTAAAATACCTAATGGGCCTTGGTTGGTGTGGCTCAGTGGCTTGAGCACCAGCCTGTGAACCAAAGGGTCACAGGTTCTATTCCCATTTAGGTCACATGCCTGGGTTGCAGGCCAGGTCCCCAGTAGGGTGCGCATAAGAGGCAACCACACATTGATGTTTCTGTCCTTCTCTTTCTCCCTCCCCTTCCCCTCTCTAAAAATAAATAAAATCTTTAAAAAATAAAAATAAAATACCTAATGGTATCTTAGTGAGCAAGTTCTCCTCTCCTATAGGGATGCCAATCCAATGAAATATCAGGTTCAACTCCCTGGAATGGGCACTGCTAACATTTGCTTCTATAATTCTTTTCTTTTTTCCTCAGTCTCTATGGATGATTAACTCACCAATCCTTTTCTGACTGACACATTATATTTTATATTTAAATGACTACTTAATTGAGTATAATCCATTCTTACCTACCATAGAATAAATACATCTCTTCAATTTGATTATATATGTCTTTGCTTGATTTGCTGTGTCTTGATTTTAAAGTTTAGCTTTATATATTAATCTTATTTTGCAATATTTAATTATCATGCTGGTAACCTTCCTATGATCCACATACCAAGAAAAGATTCCAGGTATATGAATAAAAGGCTCACCAACATGGAGGGGTACTTTTTAACAGGTTCAAAGAAAATCTAAAGAAAAAAAGGGATATTTTTGAGAATTTACAATCATTTCTTTTCTGGCTGACTTAGTATAAGAAGTAAAGGAAGATGACCTTTAAATAGACCAGACCGACCCAGCAATATAATAAGCAGTTGCACATAAGTCAACACCCCTTAACAAACTGTCTACAGTAGAGTTCCTATGACCCCAATTTCAAACTCAGAAAATAGTTCCAGTCATGAGCAAAAAGATGAGTAAGATTTTCTTTAGAAGTCCTGCCAAAGCAAACCTCTTCCATCAAAGTGGAATAAGTAGTGGCTTCCTCAATCTCAAAGTCTTCAAGGAAATTAGGAACGGTGGGTTTATTAGGTAATCTTCTCCATAAGGGGAAAGGCATTTTTTTTTCTGGGTGTTCCTGACAGGCAATTGAACTAAAGGACAAATTCACTCAATAGGCAAAAAGCACTTCACTGGAACATCTGAATGTGCCTGAGGATAGTTGACACATTTTTGGAGAGTTACCTTAAATTCAACCATCCACACAGTAAGGATTAGATTTCAAAAATTGAGACTATTTTTCTACTTTAACAGTCTCCATATGTCTCAAATTAATTCTTCATTTATAAAGAAGAAATGATTCCAAATTATTGTGAAATGATAGTACACATTTACAAAATGTTCTCTCTGAAGAAATGAGAAATAAGAACTACTGAAAATAAAATTCAAATTCAAGAGAAAAATAGTTGCAAATAAATTAACTTTTTAATTATAAGTATTCTCAGTGGACTGGAACAGTAGATGTTGTGTATAAATAGGCCACGCTTCTCTCCTACAAGGTTTAGGCAATTCAGAACTTCACACAAAAAATTTCTTTGTGTTGCCAACATCTGATTTAATTCCCTGTAGGGAAAAAGAAAAGAACAAATATCTCTAATGGGAAAAGAAAAAAGACTTTCAACTCTTTTATAATATTAAAGTATATGGACATTGGAGGGATTATTCACTTTACAAATATTTACTGAGCTCATATTATTTGCCAGGCACTGTGATGGAAGCTGGGAATGCAGAAACAGAGTGTCTTGTCAGGATTCTTTTCCTTATGACTTACAGCTGAGCACTCCTCTGTCCAGTACAGTAGCCACGCAGTCACATGTGAATATTCTAATTACATAAAGTTTACAATTCAGTTCTTAGGTCACAATACTCACTCTGAGTGTTTAATAATATAAAACATTTCCATTATCACAGAAAGTTCTATTAAATAGCATTGGTAATGAGAGGACCAAATAGTAATCAAATCATCACACACATAAATATATTATTACAAACTGTGATAAATGTTATGAAATAAAAGAGGAAGGTGTTTAAGATCATAACACATGGTGATTTAAACTAATCTGGGATATTAGAGAAATATTCCAGCGGAGATAATGTTGAATTGATAGAAGAAGAATGAGTAGGGGTGAAAAAGGGAATGGTGTGAGCAAATATCCTGAAGCAGAAGGGACCCTGAGGAAGAGAAAAAACAGGGGACCCAGGAAAGGCTGGGAAGCAGGAGAGGGGTGTACAGTGAAGCTGAAAAAGTTGGTAAGTGCCAGTTGTGTGAAAGACTCTTTCTCCTGGGAGTAGACAGCAGCCATTGAAGGATTTTTAGTGGAGCACTTGGTTAATCAGATTCCAATTTTAATGCAGTGAGACAGGGCTCTGACCCTCTCAATCTTTTTGCTATTCCTGTCCTTATCCCTACTAGGAAAGTGGTGTTTCACAGCAACACGTCTTAACAATGCATGAAAGTCAATCTCCAGTGGCAAGAGAGAAATTTGTGGATGTCTTAGATTCTCCATTCAGAAGAATAAGATCCAAGGGGAAAGGAACCTGCCCATCTACAAATCCAAAAGGAAAAGATCCCAGGGGGTGCAATGAGGAAAAGAAGGATGGTGGCATATCATAGCAGACTTTCAAATGACTATTCAAGGTCAACTTATTACTCACCCAGATTTGCTTCTAGAGAATAGTCTTAATAACAAAAAGTGACATTTCTGCAGTGAATTTTATGCGTATAACACTGTTAAATGTTTTACCTACTTGAATTCATTAAGCCTTTAAATACGTGTGTGCACATATATGCATATATCCTGTAATAAAGCTTATTATGCTCATTATCTAGACTGGTTTTCCTCCTGAAAATGTGGTCCTCAGACTCCCAAAACCAGCATAACCTGGGAACTCATTAGGAGTTCAGAATCTCAGGCCCTACCTAAGACCTACTCAGTCAGAAACTCTGGAGATGAGCCCAGCATTCTGAGTTTGAACAAGACCTCCAGGTGACTCGCGTGCACACTAAAGTTGGAGAGCCTTCGATCTGTAGTAAAACTGCCTGCATTTTGTAAACATTTAGCTCCGTCCATTTCAGCTGTGTAATTGTAGACAAGTCACTCAGCGATCTTAGGGATAAATGACTGAATTGTTTCAATTGTGTCACTCTCATCTTCTTTGCTTCATTTCATTGTTTTTCTATCATTACAAAGTGATTCTCGTTATCTCAGGTAATTTTTTTTTTGCGTTAACTCTAATTTTCATGATAATAGATTAAATAATGATGAGAGTATATTTAAAATGATATTGCCTGATATTATAATCTGTAAATTTATGGCTTTCTCAAAAAATGTTGAGAAGCATAGGAATAGGAATGGAAAAAAGTATAAATCAAGAGTGATTCGATAAATAATGCAGATTTATAGTGCCTGTTTTTAACTTTTTAAGTAAAACTGTACACTGAGTATTCCTGTGTTTTTTTTTTCTTTAGTTCAGAACTAGGTTGTCAAGTATAGTTAAGGTTTGGTCACTTTTGCTGAATTACATTCTACTGTGTCACAATTTAGTAGTGTAATCTGGGATAGCAGTTTTTGACAATTTTTTAAACTTATTGCTAACAAAACTTTTATGAACATATTTGAACATGTATTTTTCCTCAGTGTGCAGGTGTTTTTTTGAGGGGAGATACCCAGGAGCAGAACTGCAGGGCCATAGGATGTGCACAGCTTTAGTTTTGCTGGACAAAACCAGACCATATTGTATCAGCTAAGACGTTCACTGCAAGTATGTGGTATCCCTTGTTTCACACCCTCGGCCATGTTTTATTGGCTCATTTTGTCCATTATCTAAACTTCTAGTTAATACACTTCCATATTTCTGCATTTCCTGAAATTTCCCTAGGAGACTTGAGCATCATGTTAATGGGTTTTCTACATATTATTATTCAGAGATTATTGCCTTCCTCGCATGCAATGACCCTTCCCTCTATCACAGATCATCCATTCACTGGTCATAATTTCTCTATCTCAAAAGCTCTTTTCATCCTGGCTCTTGGAATTTGGGGAGGTAATGATTACTTCCTGTTTCCATCCAAGTTCATAACTGAGAAATTGATAAAGATATCAGACAGAAGAAGCATTATTATTGTTGGTGCTGAATTGGAGATTGTAGCTTAGGCTCAAGCATCATGGATTCCTGCTGCTTTTCCTCATAAGTTAAAACCTACCCACTGAGAAATGAAGGCCTTCCACACAGAAACATGAGAATTCCTCTTTCCGATGACAGACTGAAGTAGAACCCCACACAGGCTTCTTTCCTGATCTGACCATCATGTGCTGCCCCTCATTTCAGAGAGGAATGAAAAGTGTTTCTACACAGTTTTTCCTTCTGTCAAATGAGTTACCTCTATTTCTGAGAAGCGTGAGGGATAAGCACACCCTTAATAATGATAACTTTTTTTAAAAAAAGATTTCATTTATTTAGTTTTAGACAGAGAGGATGGGGAGAGAGAGAGAGAAAAATCAATGTCTGGTTGCTTCTTGTGTGCCCCCCTACTGGGGACCTGGCCTGCAATGCAGGCATGTGCCCTAGACTGGGAATTGAACTGGTGACCCTTTGGTTCACTGGCCAGTGCTAAATCCACTGAGCCACACCAGCCAGGTGTGGCTGATAACTTTTTTTACTTTCACTCCCCCACTTTGTCACTATCACAATCATTATCTTCGTTATCTTCACGTAATCACAGTCCTTTGCCTAAGACACTTTTTCCCAAAGTCATCACATCTCCTCTGAGCTCAATGAACCTCCAGCCCAATCCATACCTCATGTCTACTCACTTCAGCACTTACCTGGTATCACCCAAGAATTTTTTTCCTTGACCTATTTCCATGTCTGCTTTTTCAATGCTTTTTCTCACTTCCACTCCTGGGCTTCATTTTTTTTCTCCCAGTGTTACTGAGGTATAATTGACAAATAAAAATTACATATCTTTAGGGTGTTCACCATGAGGTTCTGAGATATTTTTACACACTGTGAAATAATGATCACAATCAAGTTAATTAACATATCTATCCCTTCACATAGTTACTTTTTTGTGTGTATGGTGAGAAGTTAAGATTTTATTCCTTAGCAAATTTCAAATATACAATACAGTATAGTCCTAGGATTTGGAATATTTTGGGGGATAGTTGTATATGTACTAATTATAAATTGAATCTATTTGACTTTAAATGTACTTTCACAATTTTTAAACAAACATTTAATCCAATCACTCTTTTCCACATCTATCACATCAGGTATTTAAAAATTCTGCTCTTTTCAATCCACCATTATCAACCAACATATGACATATCTCTTACCTAATTATGTACAACACTGTAATTTTTCTTTTTTTTTTCTCATTTTGCCTTGTAGTTCTATCTTCTTGTTTTTTGTTTTTGTTTTTGTTTTTTGCTGGATTATACATGCCTTTTGTATATGAAATTTGCTGTCTCCGTTTTTGTGCTCCCTATTTCCTTATGGAGCTGGCTCAAAAATAATTTTTGATTTTGAATAAGAGATTTAATGAAGGAAACAGTTCCTAAACCCCTGAGTTTTATAGACTCTTTGAGAAGGGACTGAGTAGTGATACAGAACCTAACTGTTTACATAATATGTCGATGCAGCACATCCCAAAATAGCAACTTCACTTGCTATTAACTCAGTAGCAGTTTTCTGTATTTTACAAACAGTATTATGTCCAACTTAATATCATATTGGTTTCTCTGCACAAAATTGCCCTACTTTCAAATCCCGTTCCCTCAGCATGTGTATACTAACTAACTTAGTGAAAGTGACCGTGGCTTAATGTCTGCATATACGTACCAATGCTTTAGTTTAGAGTTCTGTTGTAAAAAATAACCTGCTGAACCTCAAGTGATATCCTAGGCTTTGCTGGGGAAATAAATAAAGGTATTAGAAGATGATACTTGTTCACCTACTAGGAAATTTTGACAGATACAATCCACATATACTTAGGAAAGCACGTTGTTTTCTTATTAACCTGAAAGGTTAAGTCTCTTAAACCAACAAAGTCCTGGATTCAAGTCATCACACGATGTTAACTGAAACTAGAAAATAAATGTGAGTCAAATCAGCTTGCTAATAATTGTTCCTCATTTGTGAACATGAAAAAAAATTCAAATCTTGACTGGATTTTAAAAATTATTATCTAACTCTTTCTCAGCATGATGTAGACTTTTTTTATGGTCACTATATCCTCCATCATTCTTGCTTTCACTATTTGGTATAAAGTGAATTGTGTTGCCAATCATTTCTGAACACTAATCTCACCTCAGCTATAAACTGAGCTTGTGGTTTAATGTAATATATTTTACACTTTTGGTGTCTTTGATGCCTCAAAAGAGAGACATGAACAATTTAAAACTATTTTTCTCAATGTATCTTCATTGAGCAATAATATAAGAAGGGCAGAAGATTTGGGAAGTTTAATAGTTTCATACAAATATAACATAAATCTTACTCTTATGTAAATAGGAATACATATATTTGAGGTCTCTCTGGAAAAAGTCTAGACATTGCTAATATAACAAGAATGGCTTGCACAGCATGGGCGTAACCTGGCAGGTAAGGAGAGTGGATTGTAATATGCATGTGTGAATAATAATGACTTCACTGTACTAGTCAGTCAGAGCAGTAGATGCCATTGAGTGAGCATGTGTACTGTGTGACCAACACATTTGAAAAGACTGAGCAAGTAGAGCAACAAATCTGCATCAAAATTTGCATTAAGCTTCAACATTCCTCCATGGAAACTATTTGATGATTCAGGAGGCCACAACTGTGGGCAACTGGTGATTGACAGCTTCATCGTGACAATATGCCAGCTCATGCATCACATCTCATGTTGAGTTTTTCATGAAACATCAAATCACCCAAGTGGCTCAGCACCCTACAGGCCAGATTTGTAATCCTATGACTTCTTGCTTTTCCCCAAACTAAAATCACCTTTGGAAGGAAGAGATTTTAGACTGGATGAGATTCAGGAAAATACGATAGGGCAGCTGATGGCGACTGAGAGAACTGTGTGAGATGCCTACATTGAAGTGAACTGAGGCACTGTTCTCCTATGTAATGTGAATTCTATCTTGTATCTTCTTCAATAAATGTCTCTACTGTCCATAGCATGAGGCTGGATACTTTTTGGACAAACTTCATATATATGAGATGCAAGATAGAAAATCTGCTCCTGAGGCTTGGTCTCTAGTGTTTCAATCAAATTACAGATTTCATCACAGCCTTCCTAAAGGCATAGCACTTTCTTCATTGCAACATTTGACAAATTGGGATCAACAAGATGGACCTGTAGTTACTTTTCAGAGAGCTATTTACTCTGGGTTGTTTAATCTGACAAATGATGGAGGGCACTACAGAGGCTCAGCGGTTCTGTGAAAATAAAAGAATTAGCATTCGAAAGGAGGAATTGCTCTCACTACACATAAATATCAGTTGTGTATTGAAATCCATATAAAATACAGCCCTAATTGCAAATTTACCCCTTATTAGTATGTCATAAACATTAGGAGAATTGTAGATAATCCGTCCTTTGAGAAGCTTCCTTAAATACAGCACTTAACCAATTCAGCATTAAAAAAGAGATTTATTACCAAATATTGACTTCAAATGCTGTATAACAAGATTTTATGAGAAACTAACTAAAGAGGTCATTTCAATTACAAATTCAAATTCTCATAGTAAAGATCCTGGACTCCCTCTGTATTTTTCCTTCTCTGTTCTTTTCATACCTATTATTCAACCAAAATTAATTTTAAAATTTCAGAAACATAGCTATTATATGTCCAAAATTTAAATTAAGCAGTCGAAGTTTCAGCTGTTTTGTGTCTATGGAACACACTCCAGAGAAAGAGAATGCACAATTTAGGGGCAGACCCAGGAAGAGCCCAGAGGCTGTGAAACAGCTGAGAATTCGGAGGTTTCTGAGTGCATTAAGCCAGGCTTTGATCTGACAGGAAGATGTCTGTTGGGAAGAACCTGAATGGACCTGTTGGGGAGGATGCTGATCTCCCACCCCTTTCCTTATGTACGAAGATCCCATGAGTCTATACAGGACCAAAGGAAAGAAAAAATTGCAAGCTTGGTTCCAGGGAAGGGAGGTAGGTGTCAGACAGGGGAGGTGATTATTATCTGGTATAGGAAGCAGACACAGATACTTCAACTTCCTAAGACAGAAAAGCAGAATTAAATAGTGACTTAAATGAAAGGGCTGTGTTTATGGGAAAATGTTTTAATAAATGAAGAGTACAAGGAAACAAACATTTTTAAGACCACAGGCTTTGGAGTTGGAAATATCTGAGTTCAAATTACAGCTCTATTTAGCAGTAACTGTCTAAAAGAGGACAAAGTACTTAATGTCTCCAACTCTCAGTTTTCCCCTGTATTGAAGAAAACAACAAGATCATGAGCATGGCATTATTGTGGTATATAAATGGACTGTCATATAAAAAGCATTCAGGATAGGACTAGAAAATGATATCTACTGAACTGATACAGTAGTAGTAATTGAAGCACTAGGAATAATTTATCAACATAAGGGTGAATATTTCTCCCTTTTATTATTGGTTCATCATTTGTTCATCATTCATTCAGTGATTGGACTGAGCTAAGTGTTGAGAATATGTAGACACATTAAAACACAGTTGTTATGTGTGAGAGACTGGTCATCCTACACTGTGGACTAATTTGTCACTATTTAAGTATACCAGTAATGTCCAGGTGGTGAAAGAAAAGTGTATAGTGACCCTGAGGGCTTGGAAGAGTGTGGGCAATTTTGTTAGATGAGGGAGATGGGGTCAGGCAAGATTTCATAAAGGAAGTACATATCTGAGCTGCATCTTGGCAAATAAAAAGACAATTACTCTGTGGAAGGAGTAAGAGATACTTCCAATTGGTTGGGTAGGATCTCTGGGATTGGGATGAGAGCATTCAGAGGCATGACAGATATCCATGACAGATATCCAAGGGACAATGGAAGCCTTGGATATGGAACTCAGGAAAGCACAGAAGGACCCCAGCAAAAACAGATGACCAAGCCACTACATTCATGCCTCAGACAAGAAACGGAGAAATTAGAGTATGATGTTCCTGCCATTTTACTAGGTTTCCAACTCCAGTGAGCTATGTGACATTAGAACACATTTAATCACTATAAGCCTCTACTTCTCTGTCTATAAAATTAAGCTAAACTGCCTATCCTACACAGTGATTGTAATGATTAATTAGGTGCTATACGTAGAGGATTTAGCATATCCTAAGTGTTCAAAGTGATTGCAAATATGCCATTATAACCAGAAAAACATGCTATGACTCAAAGGGCTGGCAGGCAGGGAGGCAAAAGTAATCCTGAATGTGAAGAATGAGGAGGGAAGAGCAAGAGGCTGGCTGTGGAGGGCTCTGAAATGGAGAAGTGAAAGCAGAGAAAGCATTGAAATTGTGATGTTCAGAGCAGGGTTGGCTACATAATTTTCAGGATTCAGAGCAAAATGAAAATGTGAACCCCTTGTTTTAAAAGCAGAAAAAGTACCATTAGAGATACTGGAACATAAGGCTTTTACTTTAAATCTATTTTACTACATATATAACATAATGGGGTAATAGTGATGCATGAATAATAACATAATGTGGTATCTACATTTATCATAAGTTTTGGGGGCTCACTTTTCTGCAAACTCTTTTATTAAGCCATCAAAGTATATACTTTATACAAATTTTATTTTCAAATGATATAATTTAATATTATATCAGTGCTTTTGTCAAATGCAATCCTATAAATGATTTTTGATAATTTTTAATTTCAGAAAGTTCTTTCTTCTGATGAAACTTATTTTACTTTATTTTTAGTAAAGGTTTTATTCATTTAATTTTGGAGAGAAAGAAAGGGAGGGAGAAAAAGAGGGAGAGAAACATCGATGTAAGAGAGAAATGTTGATCAATTGCCTTTTGTACAGGGCCCAACAAGAGACTGAACCTGCAACCCAAGCACGTGCTCTGACCAGGAATCTAACCAGTGACTTTTTGCTCTGCAGAATGGCAGCCAACCAACTGAACCACACCAGTCGAGGTTGATGCAACTTATTTTAAAGGTTGTGACAACTTTGGGATCATTTCTGATAAGTTATTTTGAAAGATAAATTTTGCTACATATAGAGCTAATGATTCTCTTAGAACAATTTTTCTAAAGAGATTTAGCTCTTTATACAAATCACTTTTATGTGAATATGAATTTAATTTTAAGTATAAATTTATACAATGGCATTTTAGTTTCCTGTGACATTTCTTGTAACTTATTATATGAGATATCAAAAGTGGATTCTTAATTTGTATAGAATTCAAAACACCTGTTTTGCATTCAATTGTTGTATCTTCAATTATGAACAAAAATGAATTATAAAATTATCTTCCATGTTAAAATTAGTTCAATCAAAGCTTCATATAATAGTATTTCTTTCTTTCAAATGCAACAATTACAGCGACTTTTTATTTCTAAGCTGCTAGATATTTGCTTTGCAATGTTGGGCTGTTTCAAAGCCAAAGATTCTAAACTCTTTGTAGAATTCTAATAACTCTCTGAGTTATTTACTCCCTACGTAACTGACAAGTGCAATGTCAGTATACATGTGTTTATTTTGTAGTAATTTGCTGACAAAGTTTAGTGCCCAAGCATCCACAGTTCTTGTCACTGTGCAGTCTGGAGAATTAGTACTAGTAGAGATGCTGTGGGGATAGGCTTCAGGGCTTCCTCCCCCTGGGAGTCCCAGTGCTGCTCCCATGCCGAGACCCTCCTCTCATCCATGGCTGCTACTGCCAGGCTGGTTCTGCTGCTCGTGCTGTTTCCGGGGCTGTGGCCCCTGGCCACTGCCAACAATCCGAGACTCCAGTTCCCCGAGACTGCCCTAGGCATGTGCATATGTGCTGGGCAGCTGTGCCAATTGCTTGGTGCCTGGCACTATCTGTGATGTCCTCAAGCCTGAGCCTTCATGTGTTCACATTGCTTCCTGATAGACAAAATTATTAAAAATTTCAATATGTTGGCAGCAGAACACTGAGCCATATGGGGGGGCACTCCTGAGAGCAGGGCCATGTGTGACTACTTGGTTACAGCCCCTAAAGCTGCAGCTGGTCCAAAGGGAGATGAGAAACCCTACATCCACAGCACGGGGATGCAAGTCACTGAAAGAGGGATGTGGTAAATACAGACTCTAACTTTCCATAATATCTGAAGGAAAGAAGAGGGTGCCATGAGAGAAGATATGTCAGAGCTGCTCTCCAACCTGTCATTTAGGTTTGGAAATAGTCTGATTGTTCTGACCTGGTGTGGAGTGGGCTGGGCTCCCACAAGCTCACTGTTCCTTTGCCAAGCAACACTGATGCTCATTTAGAAAGAATGCTCCCACTTCTCCAACTTAGGTGGTTGGCAGCATCAAGGCTGCTAGGAAATCTGTCAGATTTTAAGCAGGATTTTAGCAACTGGGGCCAGTGCAGTATTAGAACCCTGCCCAATCAAGTGAGCTTCAGGACAAGCCCTCGGCCTAAGAGGAACAAGAACACAAATTTGGGATGGGGACCAGAGCAGGCAGGAGAGCCAAGGACATGTTATGGGCATCTTTAACTTTGTGGGAAAACTTTCTAACTCAGATGATTGACATCTTTGTTTTAAAAACAATTATTTTTCAAGAAGTCCTGCCTGAACTAAGGGAAGTTTACTACTTTATTGGAAAATGCACTTATGAAGCTTGAAACTATACCTTTTCCAAAACATGGATACTTCTATCTTTTCATTCTGAGAGGACCATTTGGTCTCACAGAACTTCCTGGTTTCTCTTTCCCTTTACATAAACCAAGCTTTATTAAAGAAATAATTAATTACCTTTATAAATCCTCAAAACTTTAAAATAATGTCCCTAGGGTATGATACAGGTATGCAAATTACACACAAATAGTGATCCTAGCTTATTCCCTGAAAACATATAAAACACAAATATCTTTTTTATATTACTAACTATAACTATTTTAGAAGAGGTAGAAAATTTTTAATATACTCTTGAATTATTAACTAATCTTTCACCAACTCAGCATATTTTTTACAAAAAATGACTTAGATTTTATTAAACTTAAACCTTAATTTAAAGTAGAAATTTCTGATAAGCTAGAAAAAACTGGCTTAAATGAAATGCAGTGATTTCATTGCTATGGATGTAAACGATCCATTAATATTTACTTGAAAAAAAAGTTTCCTTTGAAATGTTGCATACAGCAAAAATTGCTACAATGCTATCATTAGCATTTAAAATATATCACTCTCCAAAAAATTATATCTGGAAAAGGGTCTGAGTCAGATTTTCCATAGAAACTATAATCAAATTGTTCCATATTAAGTTATTCTTTGAACCTATGACAAATAAATCTGCACCCTGATATCGGATATTGAGGGACACCGTTAGCAGTTAATTCCTGTTGGTTTGGGAAAGTAAGAAAACATGGATGAAATATTGTAGCTGCTGCTCACTGTTGTCCCATATCCATATCTATTCCCTCTTTCTTTTTTTCATTGTTGTTCAAGTACAGTTGTCTCTCCACCGCTCCCCCAACCCCAGCCGTGCCCAACTCCCACCCTCGATCCTACCCCGCTTTGGTTTTGTCCAATTGTCCTTTATACATGTTCCTCGATGACCATTTCTCCTTTCCCCCTTGTTACCCCTTCCCACCTACACTCTGGTTACTGTCAGTTTGTTCTTAATTTCAATGTCTCTGGTCATATTTTGCTTGCTTGTTTATCTTGTTGATCAGGTTCCACTTATAGGTGAGGTCATATGGTCCTTGTCTTTCACTGCCTGGTTTATTTCACTTAGCATAAAGCTCTCCAGTTCCCTTCAGGTTGTCGGGAAGGGTAGGAGCTCCTTCTTTTCTTTCTGCTGTGTAGTATTACATTGTGTACAAGTACCACAGTTTTTTGATCCACTCATTTACTGATGGGCACTTAGGTTGCTTCTAGCACTTGGCTATTGTAAGTTATGGGTGACAAACACAAGGCACGCAGGCTGAACTGGCCTGCAACCTTGTTTTTTTATTCAATTTTTAAAAATTTTAATTGTTGTTCAAGTACAGTTTTTTGTCTTTTATTCCCATCCCAGCCCACCCCCCAAACCCTCCCCACCTCCCTTCCATTTGTTTTATCTGGCCTGGCACCTTGTTTCTACCCAGCGGCAGTGCTAAGCTCTCACTT
>PVKM010022896.1:0-21520 GCA_004027735.1 Carollia perspicillata | reverse complement strand
TGGCTGGTGTGGCTCAGTGGATTGAGCACGGGCTGCTAACCAAAGGGTCGCCAGTTCTATTCCCAGTCAGGGCACATGGCTGGGTTGCAGGCCAGGTCCCCAGTAGGGGATGCATGAGAGGCAACCATACATTGATATTTCTCTCTCTCTCTTTCTCCTTCCCTTCCCCTCTCTCTAAAAATAAATAAATAAAATATTTTTTTAAAAAACAGAGAAGGAAGGTCTCTAGTGAGGACTGGAATGCAAAGATGGAAGGCAGATTTGAACTCTGCTGATAGCACACAGCCATGGAGCATGATTAGGTACCAACTAGTACAACAGGCCACAAGTCTGCACCAAAACCTCACAGAGAGAAGCCAGCTGGTTCACTAGCCCAGCACTTTCAAATCACTGGACAGGCAGAAGCAATGGTTAACTCCACCCACTTCTACCCAGAGCCTGCCACCCTGGGCTACGGTATAGCTCCAGCAAGTTTTTAGGTTGAAAATTAAAAAGCTCTGTTTTCCACACTGCCTGCTATCTGTGGTCTACTGGGGCTGCCCTCCTCCCCCAAAATTCTTTGTTCCATGAGGCCCAGAGGAGGTGATTCTGATTTCTCAGGAAATCCATACAAGAGCCCCTAATATACTTAAAGAGGAGGAGGAGGAACAGGAAAAAAACGTGACTGACATCTTAAGCTCCTGGGAACCCTTGGAAACACGTGAATGTAAGAGATTGAAGGACACAGTAATACAGGGATAGGTACATCTATGACAGGCGACATTTTCTCTTGCTACCTGTACATCTTCATCTATGGCCGGTGCTGTCTGCAGACATCCCTTTTCCTTAGACTGGTCCCCATGGCCTCTGTGACCGAGGGATGTGGTTGAGAGGCAGTTGCTATGCTTGCTGCCTCTCTGCACTGTAGAACTCACTCAGCTCCCACCAGTCTCCAGTGGGTCTCTCAACTGAGGCCCCCATGGGTGTCCATGAAGACCTCTATGGGGTGCCAACCAAGAGCTACAACAGACAAAGTCTTCATGACAACCATTGTTATACCAATGTGCAAGAGGTCCCATGGGGGCTAAGCACTCGGATTACCTCTTGCACATTACACCAGGGTGATGAACTCAGCTGCCTCCAGGACCCTGGCCTGTAAGGTAAGAGGGTCAAGTGCCCAGGCATATGTGCTGTGAGTGGAGGAGACCAGGGCAAATGAAAAGGATGTCTGCCTAAGACGGGTCATCAGTGGTGGCCGACCACTTTAGTGCCACGTGCAGGAAGCTGGAAATGTGGGCCTAATTTTGCCAGGTCTTCCAATTTTTCAAGAGAAGTCAGGACCAGAGTTCTAAGTGCAATCTGATTTTTGGAAACAGACTCAAATTTTTTAAAAACACTATCAGGCCAAACAAAACATTTGTTGGCCAAATCTAGCCTATTAGCCAGCAGTCTGCCTCCACCATACTCCATATGCTATTTCTACTTTATCCCTACAAGGTAATATTCATCCCCCATTTGACAGATAAGGACACTGGGACTCAGAGGATAGAAGTCACACAGCTGACAAGTGCTTTCTGCCAGGTCCTGAACCACCTGTCAGTGCCAGCTTGCTCCCCCGGATGGTGAAAGCCTGACATGGGTGGTTCCCCATATCCCTGGTGTCCGTCACTCAGTGCAGCCTGAGGGATGAGGGCTGAAGCTCTGATGCAACATCCAGAGATGTGATGCCCAGGTTGGGTCCCATCAGCATCAGATTTCACTCCTAGTTGGGCTCAGCTGGTGTTGTCAGCCGTTTCCCCAGGGGGCCGTCACTGACTGATGGGGGAGACTGTAAACTCAGGGAGCTGAAGCCTGGGTCACTGAGAAAATGGTGAATAGACCAGGTGTCCAAGTGCCCCAGTTGAAACAGAAACAATGGGGACCCAATTCTCCATCCAGAACCTGAGCTTCTGCTTCTGAGGATGGTTCCCCTTGACTGAGCCTGGTTGTTAAAACCATCTGGTCCAACTTTGTCTTATGAACTTTATTATAAACTTCCAGGAGGATGCGAGCTGAATGCTGGTTCAATTAGGAGAACTTGTAACTTGCCAAACCCCATGAGTGAACCCTGGAAGAAGGTCTTTGGTGGCCAGTCACAGGGCTCTGGCCTCAACTCTGACTAGTACAACATTTTTATTAATGACCTAGTTGAAAATATAAAAGTCCTGTTTACCAAATTTGTAGTTGATTAAAAAAAAAGATACACAGATTGCAAAAACATCAATAGGATCCAGATGGCTCTAGACAGGCTTGACTGATGGGCTGAATCTAATAAGATAAAATAAAACAGAGATAAATGGCAGGTCCTGAACTTGGCTTCAAAACAATAACTACTCAAGGACAGGATTGAGTGGGGGGTGCAGTAATGGGACTTAGCAGCAGCAGGTTTTAAAACTTGGAGCTTTAGTCGACACGGTCAACATGGCTATAACTCTAAAAGAATAACCAAGGATGTTCATCACAGCAGTATTTATAATGGCCGAACACTGGGTACAATCTAATTGTCCAGTCAATATGGTTCATATCTGTGCAAGTGACAACATTATACCCACTAAAAATAACAATGGCCTAAGAATATATTGAATGACATGCAAAATATTATCAAATGAAAAACAGGTTACAAAGCAACACATGCAGTGTGAGTCGATTTTTATTTCTCAAAAAGGGATTTTAAAAATCCATGAAAAGATATAGATGAAAATGTGAACTTGGTAGTTGCTGGCAAGTATCGGGGTGACTTGGGTATGCGGAAAGGCCTCGAGAAGTGTGTAAAGTTTTAGAAGACTTAAGAAAGCTAATGCAATAGGCATACGGAATTCAAGTACCTGAACAGTTGCAGAAAAAAGTCCTGCTGTCCTTTGGCACAACCAAACCTAGGGATTTAAGTCCAGTTCCAGGTGCCACCCTTTACAAAGAACAGCTCGGTGATAGAGAGTTACAGCAAACATTCTGAGTGCTTACAATGCACCTGGAAGTGATCTCAATGGTTCTACCAGTGTTTTCTCCATTTTATAGATGAGGTTCAGAGAGGCCAAGGAACTTGCCCAAGGTCACACAGTGAACAGCAAGCATCAGAATTTGCTGGAGACATTGGACCAAAGAAAAGGAGAATGCAAAGAGACAGACAACTTTCCTGCACATATTGCCATTGCTGCCAAGCATGAGGCATTACCAGCAGGCCCACCCTGGGAATCCTCAATGTCAGGGCTGACCACCAGGGCTTTTAATTGACTGACAGTCCCTAGTCCTCTTGGGAGAAATTGGGAAGGCACCATGAGGACTGAATGTTGGGGTCATGGGGACTGAATTTCAGAACCACAAACACTAGAATTAAGGCCTTCTCTCATAGGTGAAGGAAGTTCAGCTCTCAAGTCTGGGGAATTTAAAGAACATGAGATTGAGGTGGGGAAGAAACCTAGGAAAGTCAGCACAGGGTAATGTCAAAAAATTAGTCACCACCTCCCACCTCAGCCCAGCCCAGCCTCGATAGCACTCGGTTGCAGCTCCTCATCAACAACTGAAGAACCTAAATGATCAGTAACTCCTTGGGTGCCAGCCCATGTTAGGTCAGCTGAAGGTTCTGTTGTGCCTTCAAAAAAAATCTCCATTTGGGAAGGAAATCCCATGGCAGTGGGCCCAGAGAGCGGATCAGGAGAACAAGACCACCTGCAGTCCTGGGAGAAGGGACAGCAGCTCTTAGCACACGTTTCCCCCTGGGTGTGACCAAAGACAGCACCCTGGGATTGGGGCTTTTAAATACCCTCTCCTCTCTTGAAAACACATGGGCTGTTTGGAGAAAGAAGAGACCAGCTCAGTGTGAACTCAGAGGGCAGAGCCAGCTTTGGTGTGGGAGGAACAAGAGAGGCACATTTCAGATCCCAGCCACTGATGTCCTGCAATCACTGCAGTAGCGCTGACCTCAGAAAGTGGTGGTCTCCCTGGGACAGGAGTTCCAGCAGGTGTCATGCTGTCCCTGGTCGACAGAAGCAGTGTGGAAGGGGTTGCGCCCTAAATTTTGAGGGCTATGAGGGTCAGAATTTTGGGTTGGCTCAACATTATTTCGCCAGGTCCTTAGCACAACCTGCATTATTATAGTACATGCTCCAAAACTGAATCTATCCAGTTAATTAATTAGTGAGATTTAAGTTAGACTGGATTACCATGAAGGGCCCTTTTGGAACTATGAGTCTATGGTCCAGTGGAACTTGTAATCAAAGTCTATAAAGTCCTAATTATTTTCATCACGACTCCCTTTTCCCTATTTCCATGCCCTCATTGAAGCCAACGGCAGGTCCAGCGGACAGATCACCCTGTACCCATTTCAGCCATAACATCTCACCCTGGTTGGTTTCTTCACCTTGAGGTGCCATGTAGCACCCCATGATGCCACCATGCTACTAGGCCATTTAACCAAGGTCTGGAAGTTGTGCATGTGGTTCCTTCCAACATTTTACATTTACAGTGTAGGTAGCTACAAACACAGGTATTCAAATATTTGTTTGTTTTCTTTCTCGATTATTTCCTTGGAGTCTTCTTTACAAAATGCAAAAACAAAAAACTGTTTGATGTCTTTGCCCAGTTGGCGACCAGCTCCTTTGGCAGATTCAGCGGGGCTGTGATCTCGAATTCTTCCAGCTGCTGTGCATCGTAATGATTGCCCAGCCCCACAGCAAGCAGACAGTGGACCAAGAACCTTCTAACTCAGGCACTTAGTTGTCCTAGAACATCCCAGAGATGACTTAGGATGAGAGATCCGCAGGGCTGTTCTTCAACTCATTTCTATCATCTCTGAGTCAAAAGAGCCAGGATAAACGTCCTCCCCCTTCACATCCTCTTTCCTGAAGCTCTCCCAATACAACACCAGAGTCTGGGAGATGGGTCCCAGGAGGGTGTCTCCTGGCACAAAATGGTTCCCCAGAAATTCATTGTTTATTTCCTTTCTTCCTATAGTTTGTCAGTGGGGTGGTGGGAACAGAGGAGGGTGATGGAGGGATGTGGGAAGGCTGCAAAATAAGACACTCAGGCATCCAGACTTTTGTGAGAGTGCTCCCTTCAGATAGTGAGGTGTATAGGGCTCAGACACTTCATCGGGAAAAGTGAGCAGAAAACTGTTAATGTCTGGGATTCCTAACCCAATGGAAACATCACATCTAACTCCGCCCAGCAAAGAGAACTGAAGAAAAACCTAAATGGTTTCCTGGCACTCATAAGCCCTCTGGCAAGACAGACCCATTTCTAGGACCACCAGCAGGGTGCACTGCATGCCCCTCCCTCCCCACCTACCCAAACTCAGCTCATTGCAGGGCCTTCCTTTCTTGCTAGTTTAAAGGCCACATAACAGAATCCACCAGGTGCTGGAATGTGCTGTGAGGGCACCTGTGTACTGATGGGTTGCATGCATTTCCCAGCAGACAGGGTCACTACAGAGGGGCACCCCTTCCCCCCATGCCGAGGCAGTGAGCTCAGGGTGCCGCCCATTCCCTGCCTTCCCCATCATGATACTGTCTCAGGTATTTGCTTCATTGCAATTTGTCATGCAAAAGGTTTTTCTGCGGTATATTCCAGGCTAATTTTAGAGATTTGTTTTCACCTTCCGACATTGATTCCTGGGGCAGCTTGCAAGCTGCCTGGAACAAAAAATCAATGGTGACAGCAGCAGAGTGGGCCCCATTCTTCATTAACCTGGAGCTGCGAGCAGCCCCAGCCCTGTCTTTTCCCTCAGGGCTAGCTAGCCCTGGACAAAGCTGGGCAGCTGGGGACTTTTCCTTTGGTGTCCTTGACCTTTCTGTTCTGAGCCTTTCCAGTCTGCCTGCTCGCCTTTTCCTCTTTCCCAATACTTACTCTCCCTCAGACATAGGGATGGGGAGGGGAGGAGAAGTGAGCAAGGTGCACTGAGTGCCATACATATACCAGCCCGAAGGCGAGGCAGTTGACGGTATGAGCCCATTGAAGTCTACCAATCATTCTCAGGGGCTGGTAGCACCCCCATTCCACAGGAGGGGAAACTGAAGCATAAAGAAATCAAGAAACAAGCCCAGTGACACACAGCTAAAAGGGGGAGCTGGACTCAGAGCACCCCTGAATGCAAGGCCCGTGTTCTCACCATTGCGTGCTGTCATTGCAAGCTGTTGTACTGATCACCACCACGGAGCAGGAATCTCAGACCAGGTGTGCGGGAGCAGCATCCCCCAGCGACACAGAAAGTGCACTTTGTCCTCCATCCACAGTCCCCACTCAGCAGAAGGCTCTGCTGAGTTCTACACACAGGGACTGGCCCTAATGAAGTCTCCAGGGACAGCCGGCTGAGGTTCTGAGCCCCAGCTCCACCCCCAGGAGGTGGCAGAAGGGGCTAAAGAAGTTCTAATTCAGAATTCACAGATTCCCAGAGCAGATTCGCAGCCCTCTGGCCAAAGGTCATCCACAAGATGTGCAAAGCAAAAGTGGATGCCGGAGATCTGTGAACAGAGTTAAAAGGAGCAAGGGAGAAAGAGAGGCAGGGAATTCCAGAGTGGAGAGGGAGGTGGTGCGAAAGAAAGCCTAGGGGAGCCCTGTTCAGCCCCAATACAATGCAAGTCACATATCTAATGGTAAGTGTTCTAGCAGCCACGTATTAAAAGGGGAAAAGAAGTGGGTGAAATGAACATTAATAATATATTTATGCCAACGTGTCTCAAACATTATTTCAACATGTGATTAATCTAAAAACTTATTAATGAGATTTTACTTTTTCTGTACTAAAACTCTTTGAAGTCGCACATGTATTTCACTCTTATAGGACATCTGAGCTCAGACTGACCAACTTCCAGTGCTCAGTGGCCATGTTCATCGAGCGGCCACTGCACTGCCCAGCACAAGGCTAGAGCCACGGTCTTTAAATGATGTTCCGCGGAGCCTGGCGCTCCTCAGCAGTGTTCCAGGGGGTCCCTAAATGCTTGGTTTTAATTTTATGTTCATGGATTTTAAATTAGTAACACAAGGTTTTATCCTCACCCGAAGATATGTTTACTGATTTGAGAGAGAGAGAAAGGGAGAAAGAGAGAAACATCAGTGTAAGAGAAACACTGATCCCTGGCCTCACGTACACACCTGACCAGGGTGTGCAGGGCAGTGCTCCAGCCAACCAAGCCGCCCAGCCAGGGCAGTAACATGCAGTTTTTAAAATCACGCTGTAAGATAGCCCATCTTCCATTGTAACCCATTGAAGATGATCAATGGGAAAACTTGTGTTCATATTTCAGATGAAATATTAATTCATCTTTTCATAGGGTAAGTAGATAACAATAAAACATTTTGATCCATTTTTTTAAATTAGTCATATATTAGATTGCAATGAAGTAACAAAATAACCACAGTATTTATCACACACGCACCAGGTGCTATGCGCTCTATGGGCATCGGCTCATCGGACGCTCACAACGGACCTTCGAGGTGGGTAACAGTGTCTCCTTTGGTCTCACAGGAAGGGGCTGAGACTGGGTTGTTCAACAACCTGCTCAGAGTGGCAAAGAGCAATGTCAGGGTTCAAACCCGATACCAGCTGCCTGACTTCTAAACCCAAGTCCTTCAAGTACCAGACCACCATTATAAGCAGAACAACGCACCATACCAGTATAAATTCTGATGCTTATCAAACTTCAGGCTGCCTCCTGTCAGCTGCCCCCTGCACAGGAGGTCACAGCCCACATCACCCACTGTCTCATCAGGCCTTCACACATGCACACGCACTGCACACAATTCTGCTTAGTTCCACAAATATTGGCTGACACTACTATGTGTCCATATGAGCTGTGGCCTCTTTGTAACCAAGATAAAGCTCTCTAAATCCTGCTGAGCCCCCAGCCGCTGGGGAGAGGTTGGACTTTGTCCTATAAGTGATATGATGCCAATGGAGTGTTTCAGGAAAGGGAGTGACAACACGAAGATCAGATTTGCATTTTAGAAAGGTCATCTGTTAGCTGTGGTGAGACTGGATTGGAGGGTGTTGGGTCTAGAGAAAGGAAATCGGAAAATTAGAAACCTGCTAAAGCAGTAAACGTGAGACAGGGCCACAATAATAAAAGTCCCGGGTGCTGGTGATTGAGTAAACCACTGAGTGGGGGCAACACGAAGTTGAGAATGACTTTGGTTTCTGGTTAAAGTAGTTGAGTTAATGGTGGAACCATTAGCTGAAACAGAACATGCAGGAGGGAGCCCTTGGTTGAAGACAATGAGTAGATATGAGGTTAGACTTTGATATTGACACTGTAATTGACTGTTTGACATCCATTCAACCCCTCTGCCATCTCTGAGAAAGTCACTGCAGATCCAAGGTGGGCCCCAACCCATAAACCCAAGTATGGTAAGCCAAACCCTGGCCAATGACGGGTTCAGAGCATGGGTATAAGCCAATGAACACATAGCATTCCCCTGTGACTTTATTCATGTCAAGGCCATTATGGTCTGACCCATTCAGACCATAAGAAAACATCTTTCTTCAACAGTTTTAGGAGAAGAATGCTCTCCTACTAAGAACAAGGAAGCAAGTAGTTCTGATGGCTACTGACAGGCTCCAGGAGTCTGGGAGGAAGGCAACTCTGAGAGGCAAGTAAAATGATAAGACTGAAAAGCCTGGACCCTGGATGAACTCACTGAACCACTGGATCGAGCCACCCAGAAGCTCACCCTATCCTCCAATGTGAGTTGACACGTTTCCTTCTTGCTTAAGCCACTTTGAGTTGGGTTTTCCGCTGTACACAGCCACAAGCCTCCTAACTGATATGGATCCGTAGAATGGAGGCAACTAGTAGACGGAGCCCCTGGGGTTGTGCCATGCAGCATCCCCAGGGTGACCTGTGAGACACTAAAGAAAAGGTGCCATTCAGGCAGATGACACTTCAGTCTGACGCTCAGAAAAGAGGTCAAGCTGGAGTCGCAGACCTGGGGTCATCAGACGGGATGTCAACTGAGTAAATAGATAAGGCTGACCAAGGAAAGCCACGCGGAATGTGGAGAGGAGAGCAGGGCAAGGTGGAGGAAGCAACGCTGGGAAAAGCTAGCACTGGGAGGGCTCTAACGAAAAGGGAGCAGAGAGAAGTGACGTTCGGGGTATGGGGAGGAGACTGGAGGAATGTGGCCGGAGAAGTGGGGAGAGAAGAAAAGTAAAGGGAGAAATGAGAAAGAAGGGATGTGGCAACTGCCGAGTGGTGAAGAGCACTGTGGAAAGAGCCGTGGATAAGGACCAAGAGGGACTATTCCTTAAGGGGCAGGCTCATAAATAGAGTGGCTTAAATAAAATGGAAGTGCATTTCTCTCCCATATGGCCATCCAGAGGGAGAGAGTGTCCCAAGCAGTAGAACATTTTTTTCCACTAGGTCTCAAGGGATGCAGTTTCCTTCTGTCTGGTTGCTCAGCCATCCCATAGGGGGTTGCCTTTGTCCATGTGACCACAGTGCTCATCTCTGACACTTACAAGTTCTAGCCCATGGAAAAGGATTTCCCTTTCCAATGTTCAGTACAAAGAGCTTCCATATGTGGATGTGATCTGGATGGAAATTACATACATCCTTTTGGCAATAGATGAGAACATGGCCCCACCTGGTTTCGAGGAGGCTGGGAGAGAACAGACACTTGGGGACACTTAGCAAGCACTGGCACTGGATTCTGGGAAGTTGTGGCAGTTGCTATAGGCAACTACCCTTCTGCTCCTCAAGTTTATCATCTAGGTTTATCTGCATTAATACTGTCGCCAAGTCAAGTGGAGAATCTTATGGATGAGCTCAGAGGAGCTAGTGCATGCATGGCAACTATAGTTGATAATACTGTGTTGTGTAATTAAAATTTGCTAAGACAGATCTTACACATTCTCATCAAAACAAAGGTAAATATGTGAGGTGTTGAATGCGTTAATTAGCTTGATTGTGGGGATCCTTTCGCAGTGCATCATCTTGTACACTTTAAATATATTACAATTTTATTTGTCGATTATTCCTCACTAAAGCTGGGGGAACAACTTGGAAGGGATTAGAAGACAATTCTTAAACATTAATACAGAGGGGATAAAACTGGGTAATCTGAGACAACCCTGTAGAACAGCCCTGAAGTTCTTCCGGCTCACACTGCAGCTGCCACCGCTTCGCCCACTCAGGAAAGGGCCTTGCAGCCCAATTAATGCTGCACAACCCGCTGTGGGCCAGGGCGCCTCCCCTCACTGCTACCCGACCCATCAGCCTGTCTGGGAACGCACACCAGAGCCAGGCAGAAAGGGGAATCATCACATTCGGATGCTTTGCATTATGTAGGTCATGATTCCTTTTTTTATTCTTAATCTCCTCCTAACCACTGACTCCCTCAAAATGCCTTGTCTTGGCCTGGCCTCCCCTTACAAGTATCCCTTTATTCGTCTCCTTCCCTTCACCAACACAACCACCAACTTGTGCCCAAACTCCCTGCAGTCTGGCGTCTGCCCCATCCCTCAGCTGAAACTGTCACTAAGGTTTTTAATTTTAATGGTCTTTTCCTCAGCCCTCTTCCTCCTCCACCTGGCCAGGTCTCACTCGACACAACTGACCACCTTCCACGAAAACTCTCCTCTCTTGGCTGCCGTGATGCGCTACTCTGCACACCTGCCCTCCACCTGCTCCCTCCCTCTCCGTCTCTTAGTCCTGGCTCTGTGTCTTCCTTTGCGTGACTCCTCACAGACAGACAAAGGCAGCGCAAACTGCTAGTACAGGGCAGCCATCCTGCTAGCTTGGTAATAGGGGAAAAGGCATAACCTGGGCTCAAATTTCCGATTTGCCACTTATTTGCTGCGTGACCTTGGCAAGTGACTTAGCTTCTCTGAGTTTATTTCCTCTCTGGGAGACAAATACCTCCTTTTTAGGCTTTGTATTATCAGGCCAGGCAACTACTTAATAAACATCCCCCCAAAACCACAGTGTCTTAGCAAGCATGTTACAACCCAGTAAAGGGGCCAGGGCACTATCATATCAAATTAGGCAGGAATTCAGTCCACTAGCTCCACCGTCCCCTAGGGATGGATTTTCTGATTCAGCAGCTGTTAGAAAGAAGAGTGAGCAAGTATGCAGAAGACGGCATGTAATAATTTTAGGGGATAGACATGAAAGTGGCCTATATTATTTCTACCCACATGCCATTGACCAAAACTCAGTCCCTGGACTTTACCTGCCAGCAAGGTATGCTGGGAAATGTAGTTCCTGGAGGAAGAAAGGGGATTTGATGAACACATAGTATCCTTTCTATCACAGGGTGGCTGTGAAGATGGAAATAACAGAAGTGAACCTGGTGGTCTTTCAGAAACGTAGTTGGTGCTATGTGAATAGCGGACATCAGTAGCTATTTTTGAACTGTTTGCAAACTTTGCCAAATGTTTAAGTCTGTACAGACAAAGGCTGAGATAAATACAGAGACTGAGGGAGCAGGGAGAAATAAGGAGGGAAGCAACTGTAGTGGCCAGAAATGGAAGTGCAGGCCAAGTTTGGGGAATAGAGTTGGAGTAAGAGCAGGCAAGTGTGGGCAGGGCAGGGAGGGGCTCCCAGGGAGCAGGGAAGGGAGCCCAGCGGTGCTGAGCACCACCCCTGATTTCCTGACCAGCCCTGGCTCCCACCTGGGCCAGAATGGGCTTAGAAAGATGTGAGTTTCCTTGGAAACCATTTCTCTGGTCCTCTCTGCACGTTATCAGCCAAGTTGGTTGTAATCAAACCCCCACAGGGCAGAGAATGAGCTCTCAAACTGCCATCCTGGGGTTCCGTCCAAATTGCTTGCATTTCCGATTTAAATTGGTAATTTTCCCACAAGTGCTCCCCCTGCCCATCCTGAGATTTGTTGAGGAAGGAGATCTCTGGACAGGCACCCAGACTTAGCCCAGGGCCTTTGGGAATGGCTCCAAGCAGTTCTGAGTTCTCTGGCAAAGCTGGGCATCAGGACAGCCATGCCAGACCAGCACCCTGTCCCCAGGCTCCTTGGATCCTCAGACAAAAGTGCCTGGACACTAGCGGTGGAGAAGGGCCTGCATGGGCCGCCGTGGGGGACTCCAGGATGGTGGGCACCATTGTCCAGACTGAGTCTGGAGGGACCGACTATTGTACCTCCTGCAGGTGCACACTTGCCAAGGGAGAGGGACGGGGGCTGCAGCGGGTCACCAGACAATCTGAAAGTTCTCAGAGCCGAGGCCACAGGACTCGGGGCAGCTGGGAAGACCCAGAGTGTTAAGCAGAAAGCCTCCAGGAGGCTCTGAGGCCCCTCACCTCCCTTGGTCACAAGCCAGCCCATCCCCAGTGGGAGACGGGACCCCTGTCCTCTTTCCAGTCAGATGGGCAAAAGGCCTATCTCAGACAAGGACAAACATAGACACACACTTAGATAGCCAGATACACACATGCATACATATGTGTTGGAGAGATAAGCATGTATCTATAGACAGTCACATGCCTGTGTTCTGGAAGCCATGTACGTTCACATTCACAGTGGACATAGAGTGAGGCTGCAGCACAACTACATGTGATGGCCTCCATGAGCACGCACACACTCTGACACGGTCCCACCTGTCATCTCGGCACCATCACTGCCCCTGGCACACAGGACTAGGAGGTGGGAGAACTGGGCTGAGAGAGGGACCCTGCTGGGCAGGTGGCTAAGCAGGGGCAGCTTGGGTTCCAAATTACTAGACAGTTCCAAGTAGATGTGGCCAAACTGAATCAAACCCTTTGGCACCTGAAAGCCTAACCTAGACATGAACGAACACAAAGGCAGGTAGGGACCATCTGGGTGGGGCCGGGTGGGGCCTTCCTGGTGAAGCAGGTTCTCAGACTGCAGTAGGGACCAGGGGCCAGGAACAGCCCATGGCGGAGGCCTTACTCCCAGAGGTGAAGCTGGATTTCAGGGCCTTACACCAGTGGAGAAGAACAGGTAAAGCCAGGACGCAGCCATGGGCCTGGGCACCTGCCATGAGGAGAATGATGTAGCTTGTGGGCCCTGGGTGCCCGGGGTACGCCTGCTCTCAGATCCAGTATTCAGGGAAGTACAACGGTACCTCCACCCCTGACTGCCAGGCTGGGCTCTCCACTCAGAGCCAGGCTGGCCAGGGTGTTGGACCTGGTGGGCTAGGCCTGCAGCCTCTATGAGGATCTAGAGCTGAGGAGACTGGGGAAAGACAGACCCCAGCTTCTGAGCCAGTCAAACCCCAGACTCTGTTGTTCCCTTTGCTGCCAAGAAGACAACTGGAAGACCTGCCCTCCACCTCCAGAACCTGCCCTGAGAGCCCTGCGTCCCCGCCACCTACACGGGTCTCGGTCACACTGGCTCCCCAGCCTCCTCTTTCCCTGCTGGGAGCTGGGAGCTGGGAGCTGGGAGCTGCACCACTGAGGAGTGGGGAGCAGGTTTTGGATTCGGATGCCCTGACCAGGCTGGCTGTCCCCACCATTTCTCCTCCAGCCCCAGCTCCGAGAAGAGTCTCAGAGAGCTTCGCAGCCCACCTGCTTCTTTCTAAGCAAACATGTGTGTGGACAGAAATGAGCGCTCCAGCAGAGGGACCCCAACGAGCTGTCTGCAGCTGCACTGCCACCGCATCTCCCAGCAGTCTGCAGTGGGGAGCAGAGGCAGGCGGGGAAACTGCAGAGCACTCGGAGTCTTCCTGCCACCCAGTCGCCTCTCGTTCTCCCTCTCTCCTTCCCTCCCTCCCTTTCCACACATGCACACACACACACATAATATATATACTACTCTCTCTGACTAGAACATCTCTCCACCTTCGTGTCTCCTGGAAAACTCTTATTTAACCTTCAAAGCCCTATTCAGGTATCCTCTTTTATGAAATTTTACCCTAGCACTTCCCCTGCCTGATGAATCATTCAGTCCTTCCTCTGGGCTACCTGCATCATACCTATGTTATGATTGTCTATTCATGTCAGATGGCTGGCTTCCCCGCTTGACTATGAGCTCCTTGAGGGTAGGAGCTCCATGGCACTTGCCTCTGTACCCGCAGCACCAGCTCAGGGTCTGACAGAACACATTCAGGTGAAGCAATGTAATCAGAAGTGAAGACAGTGGGCTCTGAAATAAGCCAGACCTTAGTTTGAATCCCAATTCTGCCCCTTTTAGCTGTGGGACTTGGACAAGTTGTTTCGACTCGAAGCCTCGGTTGGCCTGAATGTGAAATGGGAAGAGTAAAAATAATCACTTTTTCATGGACTGTCCTGAGTAATAAATGGTACAATGAAAATTGAGAGGTGGGGCCAGAACAAGGCAGAGTAATTACCTTTGTTAGCATTGCATATGCACCTGCAGTGTCGATTCTTTGCTGAAAAATCATAATGTCTTCCATATAGTCCTTCCCCTAGAGAGATCACCAGCAAGTGAACACAGTTAAATGTGATGAGTTCCACGAAGAGCAGAGGTGCTCTGGGAGCCCAGAGAAGGAACCGCTATGTTTATTGGCCATGTGTTCCAGTGGTTACATTCATTGGCTTTGGTGTCAGAAACTCCCAAGTTCAAATCCTGACTCAGACAGTAACCATCTGTGTGAACTCAGGGAAGTTATTTAAACATTCAGGAACTCAGAAATGCAAAGAAAATTTAATTATACAAGTAATGCAAATAATATTTGTTGGACGTGAGCCAAGAAAAGTTCCCAAAGCAGATGACATCACATTTTGACAACTGAATAGAAGTTTTCCAGGTGGAAAGGGGAAGCCAGGGCTTCTTCTGGCAGAAGCAGCAGCAGGTTCAAAGGCTTGTGACCTGAAAGGACTACATGCAGTGTGTTGATTCCAGATGCCAGTGTACAAAGGGGAAGTGGCAGAACAGGACCTAGAAAGAAAGGCAAGGGCCAGGTTGGGGCAAACCTGGAACGTCATGCTGAGTGGCTCCTGGCACACACCTCTAAAGACAAGAGTCCCTCATCTAGGATGTGCTTGGGACATACTTAGGGGTTCAATAATCATTTGTAGGAAAAACAAATAAATGAGTTAGTGGCACCAAGACCCCAACCCCTGACCCTTTCCCTCTGCTGGAATTCCAGTTCTGCAGTGAATTAGCTGCAAGCCTTTGGGCAAGCCTCATGACCTCTCTCTGAGCCTTGTTTCTTCACCTGAAATTGGAAAGGGGCCCGGCAGAGTCATCTGCCCTGTCAGGGGGTTGTCCTGAAGAATAAATGAGAACAGGCCACCAATACTTGCCACAGTGGACTCTCAAGTGCTTGGTCATGATTACTCTCTCTGCAAGTGACTCTTTTGTAAACAAATGACTTACTCCATTGTACACGTCATCATGGAAAACCTCTTTCTAGGAGCTTCTCATACAGGATCTCATTTGGTCTTCCGAACATCCCCACTAGGAAGACTTTATGATCCCATTTTACAGATAACAAGCCCAAAGAGCTTTAGTGATGTGCCCAAGTGTATGCCTAAGTCACACAGCTAGACAGAGTCAGATTCCGGACCCAAACCCTGGTTTTTCTCATTCCAAAACTTGACATCCCATTGAGGATACTTTTATAGCAATGAAAACCTTTTTTTTTTTTTTGAAAAAATAAAACATGACATTGGTGGAGACCCCAATTTATAAAACACTTAAAACCAGAGATTCTCTTGTTGAAGTGGGGGCAGGGGGAGCAGCACCCCTGCTTACTTTTCTACTTGTACCACTGACCCCTTGGGCTCCCAGGAGCACAGGCCAAAATCACTGCACTTCACTGCCTCCCATCCAAACCCCATGGCCCAGAAACTTGCACAAAAATCAGACCCACCAACAGGCCTGACATCAGAAAAACAACTCCTGTGCCCTGCAACTCAGAGAATAAAATGTATTCCCTCTGATCCCTATCCAGTCTCCCGATAAGCCAGGCAGCCATGTCTTAATATTCCTCTTGCTAAGGTGCCTGAAGGTCCCTCAGATGTCTAGTTCCAGCCTGCCAGGCTTTGAACTTGAGACATTCTAAGCACCCAGTAGTCAACTTAATAATTCGAGGAGACTTGAAAGGTGGTCCAGTCAGCAGTCAGACAGCTCTCCTCTGCAGAAAATCTGGATGGGCTGCCTGCTGTCCCTAAGGACTCCTCTCCAGAGATGGCTGCTTGAATCAAAGAGTTAGGGATCATGGAAAATTCATTTTCAGCCACTACGGGATCCTGTTAGCAAGCTGTCCTGGGGATGGGAGGTAGGGGTGGCTCACCCATATCTTTATCAGAAACTGTGTCCCTGGACATTTAATAACCAGCTCTGTTTGGCTTAGCACTACCAGAGCCCAGAAATGGGTTTTACTTCAAGGCCCCAGGGCCTCAAAACCAAGTCAGAGACAGGCTGACTCCTCTGCCCTCTGGCTAAGGACAAAGCATGGCAGTCTGAGCTTCAGTGAGTCCATACGGCCCCCAGGGTCCTGCTGTGGCCCTGCCTCCCTTCCTGAAAAGATGGAAGTGGCAGAGGAGGGTTTGACCTTCCTCCTCTCAACACGCCCCCACATCCTCACCTTCATCCTTCCTCCCATCCAAGGGTAACACAGCCGTCCAGTTTCTGCAGCCCCAAACCTCCTCAAGGATCTGCATCTGAACCCTCTCCCTTGCCTCTGGCCGTGAGCGGGCTCAAGACTGCCCCCAAGCTAAAGGCAGTGGCCTTCCCAAGGCGGCCCTAGCTTGTCTCAGGCAGATCTGCATTCAGGTTCAGCTTCCATCACTTAGCAGCTCCATGGCCCTGAGCCGGTCATTTCACCCCTGCATCTCGGATCCCCCATCTGTAAAGTGGAAATAATAGTCCCTGTCCAGAGAAAGGATCACTGTGAATTGAGATGGCAATGCCTGGAAAGGGCTTAATATGTGCCTGTTCTTTCATTACTCAAGGAAATTTCATCATTATTGCAAGCATTACCTCCCTACCCCATCAAGCTAACAGTCTGTGTCTCTTCTTCCCATCACAGGCAGACCCCTTATAACTCCTGAGCACTCAACACCCCCCAGCCCACCTCAAACAGTGCCTGTCCTCCTGCCTCCATCAATGACCCCTGATCACCTAATTCAATGACGTCTTCTCAGCTGCCAGTGGAAGAATTAGTTGCTGATGCCCACCAGTCTTTATATTCAAATTCTCTCCTCCTTTGGCTTCACGGCTTACTCTCTTGGTTCTTTTCCAGCTTTTAGGAACATCCCCTCCCTACGTCATTTTTGATGCCCATAGAAGACTAGTTAGTTGCACATTAGAATTGTCGGAGAAGCCTACAATACCACTGTCCAGCCCCAGCCTGCAGCAGCGACTCTCATTCAGGTGGTCTTAGGAAGGCCCAAGGTGCAGCAGGGCTAGAGAACCACAGCCCTAGATGAAGAACATGCCTTTGCCTTTCCATTTGTTAAGATTATTTTTATTTTACAAAAAAAAAGAAACAAACAGTGGCTTAGATAAGCCAGGAGTTCATGCTTCTCATGGGTATAAACTCTACAGGTCTGAGTGAGTTTGGTGGTTCCACAATCATAGGGCTCAGACGCCTGCTGCCTCGGGGCACAAAACAACTGCTTGATCTCCACACCCTCATCCTAGTCCCAGGAAGGCAAAAGAGGTAAAAGCATGCAGGGATGACTGCCCTTCACCCCTCACCAAACACAGTTTAGCACGTGGCCACACCCAGTCTCACAGGAGGTTGGGAAGTAGAAAGTCTTTATTCCAGGTGGCTATGTCCAGCTAAAAGTTGGGGATTCTGACTACTGAGGAGGAAAACAAGAGTGGTCTCTACTGAGCCCTTTTCTTTCACTACACCCTATCGTATGGCAATCCTAGGACCCCAACCACTGCACCTGAGCATTTCTGCCCAGCCACGGCAGGGGCCCCTCAAATGCATTGCATTCACCTGGCACTCATCTTTCTAAAACCAACATAGAATGGGTCTCACAGTGAATTCAATCTAATTCTCAATTCAGTAGGAGATGTGATCAAATCCAGAATTGGCCAATGAAGAGCAGAGAATATGAGCCCTGATATAAAGACGGACAAACCCAAAACAGGTTTGATGAACAAGAAAGAGACCAGCTTGGCAAAAACAGGAGGCAGACAGAGGAGAAAAGTATGATATGGACAGAGGGATGGTGGAGGCCTGTGGTGGACCTTGAAGGCCGAACTAAGAAGTTCCAGTTTATGCTGGAGGCAATCGGGAGCCACTGCCGGCTTTAGATCAGGAAGTAGAAGAGTGACACGGAGCACAGAAAGAGACCAATCTACGGCCGTCTGTTACACAGGGAATGGATTCAAGAGATATCACAGGGGTAGAGTGTAGAGGGTTTGTTGACCATTTGGATTTGAGGAGGAAGACGATGATAATAGCGAAGTCAGTGACAGACAAGGCAGCCAGAGATGGAACTGTTTCCAAGTGGAAAGTGATGGTTTTTGCTTTAAAATACCACTTTCACCTAATCAGTATTTCCTGCGTATCTGAGCTAAGTACTGCATGGGGCTCTGAGTATATCATGATGTGCCAAACAGATAGTTTCTGTCCCCATGGAAGGTCGCCCTGGGGATAGGATGATGCCAAAGTGCCATGGGACACCCAGCTAGAGGTGTCCAGGAGGCAATTTGAGAGGGGTCAGGGATGGAGAAGGTTTTGG
Source organism: Carollia perspicillata (assembly GCA_004027735.1). Lineage (NCBI taxonomy): Eukaryota > Metazoa > Chordata > Mammalia > Chiroptera > Phyllostomidae > Carollia > Carollia perspicillata. Next base: position 2,930 of record PVKM010022896.1, on the reverse strand, counting down.
CATCCTTCTCCAAAGTGCCGTGGACATACATTTCAGAAAGTGTCAAGAGCTAGAGATGTCAACTGGACCTTTCCTCAAGGCCCAGACTACAACCCTGCATTTCTCATGACAGCCAGCCAAAGCCACATCCAGCTTCCTTCTGCAGGGCCCTGCTCCAAAGTGAGTGTGGCAGGGGCAGTGCCCTTGGAGATGAATACCTGGCCAGTGGACAGGGGCTCTGGCCTCCTGATTACCTGTTGGTAGGGAGCCTCATGATTGCAATCATCTGATTAGGGATTCATGCTCTCAGCAGAGCTGAGCAGAGCACAGACCAAAGAATCTGGGCCAGGTAGGGTAGCCAAAGCTATAAGATATGGTGACATAGGCAAGGTTTTCCTTCCGCGCTGCCCCCCCTTTGCCCCCACACTTCTCTTCTTCCATTGTGTACTCTGTCCCTGTGCTTTAGAGTCCCCAGTGCGCTAACTGGCCTTTGTTTCCTCCACCCTCCTAAACCCAGGCTTTAACCTTCCTCTCTACCCACCCCAGCCCCCATACTCACCACACACACTCCTGGCCCTTGTTGAACCCAAGTGAGGCAACAAATCCACGTTAACTAAATACTGAGCATTTGCTGTAAGGATATATTATTTGGAGGTAAATTGCATGAATGACACTATGGAATTACATTTTTGTGTGCTATAATTGTGTGGGTGCAACTTATAATTCACTGTGGTTTTTCTGTGGTCGATGGATAATGGATATTTATCTCTCTTTTACAGGATTCAGAGACTAATATAACTAGAATCAGTGACATGGGAGTCTAAGGCCGTAACTGTTTTTCTGACAGAGGATAGTCAGAACTACCTCATTCATCCCTCGGGTAGAAAGTGATCCCTAGGTAATACAACTCTACAGTGTAGAAAGACCATCTTCCCTGCTGCTATCCACGATGCTGTTTCCAGGAATACACTGTGAGAGGGACTCCCTTTGCTGCAAAACCTACTCCTCCAGCGATTTCATCAGCCTGCATCAAAAGCCTTAAAAATAGACATTTTCTTTAACTCTCTAATTCTGCTTCCAGGAACTAATTCTAAGGAAGATGTACGTGCAAGGACATTGGGGTGAGGGCTGTTTTAAAAAGCTACAGATAAAAATGGAAAGAACCTAGCTGTAGCATACACACAGTGAGATGCAATGCAAGTTATTTACCCAATGTCTCTCCGCCTGAATCCACCCTTCCACATTCTGCTCCGTTGCTGGGGCCAGGACTCTGCGCACTCCACTTCCCAGACTCCAGGACCAGCTGGCTTCCTGCTCAGTTCCAGCAAAGAGAGGCGCTCGAAGAAGATGGGAAGGCAGGGGGAGAGGAGAGGGGCCTGAGCTCCGGTTTCCTCCTTTCCTGCCAGCACACTCCCAGCAGAAGCAGCAGCAGCAGTTGGCTCCAGCCTCCTCAGACTCCTCCAAGATACCCCAGCAGCAGAAGACACCCCTTCTTCCAAGGTCTGAGCACCCTGAACGCCTGCTCCAAGCTCCTAGGTTTTAGTGCCCCTCCAAAAATTTTTCTTTTGCTCCCTGCTTCCTGCAGTTACTATCTCTGAGTCACCTCTGTGCATCCCAACACCCATGTAGCCAATTCTCTGAATTGAATTCCCTCTATTTGAAATATCTTGTGTGATGTCTGATTTTCTAATGGGGCCCAGGCTAATACAGATGCCATTTAACAGCCATCAGATGGATAAAAATTACTTATGTAGCAACATCAAGGGTTAGTTAAGATGTAAGAGCAATAGGAAATTTCATACGTTGCTGATAGAATTGTACATTTACATGACCATATTAGAGCGCAGTCTGGCAGGCAATGTCTAGCAAAGTTGAGGACATACGCCCTTCCGCCCTCCATTTCTGGTTCTGGGTATGATCTCTAAAGAAACTCTCACAGATCACACAAGAAGATGGCATCTTTCTTTATGTTTACTATCAATAGGAAATGGATGAGTCAATTGTGGTATTAAAGGAATACTATAGAGCACTTAAAAATGAATAAATAGAAACTACTTTACAGCAACATAGATAAAAGCATCATTCTGAGTGAAGAAAGCAACGTACAAAAGGATGTATATAGTAGAATATCATTTTATGTAGAGACAGATTTTAGGCCTACAAAGCAATACTATACACTGTTAATTGGTACATTTGGGTGTAGTAATGAGAACATATTCATGCATGGGAGATGAGAAGCACTAACTCTAGATCAATGGTTACTCAGGGGCAGAAAAGAAAGTGGAATTTGGAAAGGAACATAGAGGCCTTTGGCTTTATTTCTTAAGCCACAATGGTGGGTATCATTAAAATGTGAGTCTGGAAGGCAGGGGCTGAATGTGGGGTGGGGGATATAATCTGTGTTTAGAAGGGAGTTCAAGAAAATGGGGAACAGTTAGTGTATCATGCATCAATATCCATTAAAATGATTATGTGAAAATGTCATTTATTGACATGAAGATCTGTTAAGAACATAGTAAGTGAAGATTAAGAGTTCAAAATCATATGCATTCATTACCATCTCTTTATATATATATTTTTTAATCTTCACCCAAAGACACTTTTATTGATTTTAGAGAGAGAGGATGAGAAAGGGAGAGAGAGGCAGAGACAGAGAGAGACCAAGAGAGACGTCAGTGTAAGAGAGAAACATCTATTGGTTGCCCCACCGCCACCATACACGCCCTGGCCAGGGATCAAACCCACAACCGAGGTATGTGCTCTGACTGGGAATTGAACCTGCAAACTTTTGATGTACAGGATGACACTCCAGCCAACTGAGCCACCCAGCCAGGTCATCATTAACCCCTCTTTATAAGCTGGTGTGTGTGTGTGTGTGTGTGTGTGTGTGTGTGTGTGAGAGAGAGAGAGAGAGAGAGAGAGAGAGAGAGAGAGAGAGAGAGAGAGAGAGA
>PVKM010022895.1:0-21507 GCA_004027735.1 Carollia perspicillata | reverse complement strand
CAGTGAAGGGTGTTCTAAGCAGCACAGTTCACACTTTCCTCTCTGGTCAACTCTCGGGATGTATCAAAGCGCCACTGTAGTCACTGTCAAGTGCTGTGACGCATTCTTGCCATGTGTAAATGCGCACTGGTGTTCAGCCCTTTCTGGCCCTGTGCAGCATTAGCTGGTGGTCCTGAAGACACTTAGGTAAGTGGGACCTTTCCTCAAGAGCCCTGGTGACTGACGTTAGGCACACAGGGTGACCGAGCCCTTCTGCCCTCCATGAACACGGCATTAACATTGTGCGCTGTATTTCTGTCAGGGCAGATTTGAGTTTAGATTTTCTTTTCATGTTACTAGGTTTCTAAATGAATAAACAGACAGTTTAATTACTGTTGCCATGCCTGTTTGTGAAATATTCTTCATCTGCAGTGACTCAGTTTAGTATGCGTCAACACAAAAGGAAAGCCTCGTAAAGAAAATCATTGATTCCTGTGTTACCAAGTTTTAAACAGAATGTGGAAACTGAGTTAAAGTAGACACGGGCATCACATTACTCTCCATGCAGCGGTGGCTTGGCTGGAGAGAGAAAGCCTGCATTCCTCCTTCTGAAGTTATTATCTGTCCCTGGGTTCAACACCTGCTTCACAACAGACTTCCTACTGAAAACCTGACGTGCGTGTACCTGTGAGCCCAGGTTGATGTGGGAAACAGGGTATGTGTGCGTTCTTGGCCACATCTGTGGGGAGATTGTGGAACATTATCCATGAGAAGCAGCCCGTGCTCCTGGGACAGCCACCCCCATGCACAAATCACAGCATATTTATGCGGTAAGACGCCTGCTGGGGGCTCAGTACTGTGATGGGTGCTGCAGAAATACCTCACACAGACCGCGTGAGACAGAGCAACACTGCAACGGCTACTGTGCCAGGCGTGTGCCAAGTGCCCTGGCTGTACTACCTCACCGAAACGTCACGAAAACCATGTAACAGAGATGAGAGTATCCCTGATTCACCTATGAGCAAAACAAGGCTCAAAGAAATGCATTCTCAGGTTGCAGGTAATAAAAACCAGGACTCACATCTAAGAAATAGTGAACTATTCTTGTAAGTGCTAAGTAGTGTGGTAGAGACTCTAATGCGATAGAATCACCTGGGAGATTGAAAACCAGACCCTCAGAATGGAGGGAAATCAACAAGGCTGAAGGACAGAGCAGTACTTCTGAGGACTTTTCAGGAACTTCTCTTGTATCTTGAGACCACTGGATAACTAGAGTCTGGAGGAGAAACAATAGTCATTTAAAGCTACACGGATGAGGGGCGACTTCAGTGGTTCTCAAAGAGCGTGTTTTACGCAGGACACGGGTTTCCTTCATACAGTGTCCCATTCCATCTTTACGACAGTCGTACCAGGTGAGGTTTTAGCAGATGACGTGCGCTTTCCCAAGATCACACAGCTTGTGGGAAGGTCTGGAAACGGAGCCAAGACGATATGTCCGAACCCAACACTCTTTTTCGTTTACCAGAGAACAGGTGGCCAGGGGGGCCTCTCAGGCTGAGGTGACCCAATGACCGGAAAGAGAGAGACAGAGGAGAACAAACAGTGGAAGGAGCTCAAACTAGCTGTGGTAGATTGATATTGTTTTCAGTTGCTCATTGCATCTGCCATGTGACCTCGCAGTGCATGGTAGGGCTGGAGTGTATTTTTGTCCTACTGAAGTCCTTTGGCTTCAGCCATCTGTATGGCAATTTAAAAAAAAAACAAAACAATTTGATTATTTATTTTTAGAGAGAGGGGGAAGGAAGGGAGAAAAAGAAGTTAGGAAACATTGATCGGATGCCTCTCATGCACGCCCTGACCGGGAACCAAATCCGAAACCCAGGCATGGGCCCTGACCTGGAATCAAACTGGCGACCTTTAACTTTGCGTCACGAAGCCCCACCAACTAAGCCACTATGACTTTTTTTTTTAAAGACTTTATTTCTTTTCTTAGAGAGTGGGGAAGTGGGGAGAAAGAGAGGAAGAGAAACACCCGTTTCCTCTGATCCACCCCCAACCAGGGACCCAGCCTGAATCCCAGGTATGTGCCCTGACTGGGAATCAAACTGGCAACCCTTCAGTTTGCGGGCTGGTACTCAACACACTGAAGCACACCAGCCAAGGCCACTATGACTTTTTTAAAGGTGGGCAGGTGTGGAGTGAGGCCTTAAGAGGCATTGTGCATTTTCATTAGGTCTATGGACTCTTGCCATCCCCCATAAGAAGATCAGGGCATCATACTCAGGGCACTGTATCATGAAGGATGAGAGACCCGTAAAACAGACCTGAAAATCTGCCTGCAGCCAAACCCGCTGACCCATGCCATGAAAGAGAGCTGCCCAGGCAAACCACAGTCACCAGCAGGCACGTGAGCATGAGACCAAATGGTTGTTGTAAGGCCCTGTGTTTTGGGCTGGTTTGTTATGCAGCCTTTGTGCACCTCAGATAGAGGGTCTTTCAGTATGTTGTTATACAGGAATTATGAAACCAAGGCCTACATCTCCTTAAGGAATTCTTTCACCTACTGCAAACCTTGAAGTCAATGGTCTTTTTTCTGCTTGTCTACTAATATTTGAGCAGCTACCTGTGGGAGTCCCACAGGCTAACATGTTAAGAACAGTCTTGTCTTCCAAATCTGCTCCTTTACTATTTGCAGTTGATGAAGAGCCCAGAATCCTGGGAGTCATCTGATCACCTCGCTGGCCTCTCCCTGCACCTCCAGTTCCCCCAGCCCGACAGACGGGCCTCCTCCACTTCCCTCCTTCTCTTGGGACCTCTCTGCCCCCACACTGTCCTGAGTTCAGAGTCAGCATTCCTTGCTGTGATGATAATCTCTTAAATTGTTTTCCCCGTGCTCACTCAGGTGGCCCAGTCCTCACTCTGCGTGTGTTTTCTGAAACGCATCAGGTAATTTATTGGCTTAGCACCCTCACGGGACTCCTGGTGAGGGAGGCAGTACTCAGCATTTTAATCAGAGCAGACACGGTCTTCACCGTGGGGCCGGCAGGGGGCTCCAGGCTGGCCACGGTCCACGCGAGGTGCTGGAGTCTGACGCCAGGGTCATCCACTGCCCCGGGGTAGGCTCTACCTCTAGTCGCGCTGAGATCTGCGCCACACCCACCTGTGCTCACCAGGATGCCCTGCCGGGTGCCTGTTGTGCTGCGCTGGTGGGACCGTTCTGAGTCCCACTTTCTTTTTTTAAAAGATTTTATTTATTTATCTTTAGAGGGGGAAGGAGAGAGGGAGAGAAATATCAATGTATGGTTGCCTCTGGTGAGTCCCCTGCTGGGAACTGGCCTGCAACCCAGGCATGTGCCCTGACTGGGAATTGAACCCTGATCGTTTGGTTCGCAGGCCTGCGCTCAATCCACTGAGCTATGCCAGTCAGGGCCTAAGTCCCACTTTCAACGATCCTACTCAACCCCTCCCGTCGGCCTGGCAGATGCCCCCAGAATTCCAAAGCCTCGCCCAAGACCACTACCACCTCGTCAGTGAGGCTTTTCCTCCCAGGAGACTGCTGGCCTCCTTTGGTGTCCCCACTGCACCATTTTCACGTCGTTTTCCTCCCCTACTGGTTCTGTAAATCCTTCTGATGAGGAATTGACTTCTTTAAAACCCCAGCACCTAGCAATATGCCTGGCATTTAATAGATGATGAAGCGAATTGGGGAAAGTGAAGAGCCAAAGCTCTGTTTGCCTGTCTGGGAAATGGGGCTAAGGCTCTAATGGCCTCAAGTGATCAGGTTCATTTTCGGCCTTTAGTCTTATTAACTGACCTGTAGGTGGCGCTGTGTCACATGAATTGAGGTTTCCTGGGTTAGGGGGCCCCTCCTATGCAGTAGTGCACTGTGGCACGATTAGTTAGAAACCTCCATCAGACTAATAAAGTCCTCTCCCCCGAGAGGTGATAGCCCAGTGTGGCCCCTGTGACACGGGAAGGACTGAGAAGCAGCTCCTTTGGTGCAGCCTTGAAGAGGGATGTGACCTTTCCCTCCCACTGCCCTTCCCCTGAGAGAGGCTCTGGAAGTAGGGACCCTCAGACACTTGGATCTGGACACTGTTGGACACAAACCAAACCCCTCAGAGTCCAAGATGAAGGGGATTGTCGCGGCTGCTCAAAAGCGTGACTTTGTAGCCAGCCTGCTCTGATCTGAATGCATTCAAGTGCTCAGACATTCTCTACTGAAGTGGAAGATGATTTCGCTCTCACACTACACACTCCCTCATTCCCCTCACTTGCCACCTGTTTTTTAACTTTGTTTTTATTTTTCTTTTTGGACTACATCATTATGATTTACACTGTTTGACTTTATAAAAGTTACTCTCAACTGAACCACGCCGTGCATTAGAATTACATTGCCTTTCTCCCATTTCATTTTTAAAGATTTCAAATATGCTGCAAAGTTGAAGGAATTTGATTCTACCATTTTACTAAACATCCTTTATCACAAATTTTTACTCATCTATTCATCCCCATGTCCATTCATTAATCTTTCTTGGTTTTGGTTCATTTCAAAGTACATAGTAGACATCAGTATACTTAATCCTACATATTTCTTACAATATTTTTTGTTTTGATGTGAGTGCACTGCTGGACTCATGAAATGAGTTGGCTAGGGTTTCCTACATTTGTTTGTTTGTATTGTAAACAGCTGCACTGGGATATATTTTACATGCCATGAAAGTCACTCGTAGTCTATGTGCAGTTAAATAATTGTTAATCAATTTACACTGTTGTGTGACCATCACCATAATTCAGGTTTAGAAGATTTTTATCACCGCGAAAAGCTCTCTCGTGCACTTTTATAGTCAGCCCCTACTCCCAGCCCCAGCCAAACACGGACATGCGTTCTGCTCTAGAGGTGTGCCTTTCTAGAAATTTCCTATAAATGGAATCATACAATATGTCACCTTTTGTGTCTGACTTCATGCTCGTAGGTGAAGGCATTTGCAGTTCATTCACGAGGCAGCACAGATTGAGTCTGTTCCTTTTCATGTCAGCTGTATCTCAATAAAGCTGGGGGCGATTTTGTTCCTTTTTATTGCTGAATGATATTCCATGACATGGATCTAGCATCATTGATCAGTTCTGGTGAACGGCGCAGGTGTCTCCAGCCTGGGGCTGCTGTGGAGGGTGTTGCCATCGTCATTTGTGCATGTCTTTGTGTGGACATGTGTGTCTACTTCTCCTGGGCAGGGAACTAAAAGTGGAGTTTCTGGGTTTTATGGTAAGTATACATATAACTTTTTTAAAAACTGCCAAGTTGTTTTCCAACGTAGCTGTACAATTCCACATTGTCACCAGCAGTAAATGCAGGTTCCAATTTCGTCACCTCTCACTAAAGCTCAGTGACGTCAGACTTGTGGACTACAGTCATTTCACCGGGTATGTGACGGCGCGTCATTGTGGTTTTAATTTTCATTTCCTTAGTGACTAATGACATTTAGCACCTTTTCATGTACTTATATCTTTTTTGTGAAATGTCTACTAAAATCTTTCGCCTGTTTTTAATTGGTTGTTTGTCTTCTCATTATTTAGCTGAAAGAGTTCTTTGTGTGGTCTATGTAAATCTTTTTTTAGATATATGATTTGTAAATATTTTCTCTTAATGTGTGACTTACCTTTTCATTTTCATAGTGGTATCTTTTAACAGCGAAAAATGTTTAATTTTTATGAAATCCAGTTTATCAATTTTTTGTGTATTTTTTTGATGTCAGATCCAAAAAAATCTTTGCCTAACCAAGGTTCACAAAGATTTTCTCCTATTATTTGCCCTAGATCTCTTATAGTTCTAGTTCTTATGTGTACACCTGTGACCCATTTGAAATACATTTTGTGGGTGGTATGAAGCAATATATCACCTGTGCAATAGTAATATATCACTGTGTAAATTCATGCTTTTGCATGTGGACATCCAATTGTCCCAGAGCCATTTGTTGAAAAGATGATCCTTTCTCCATTGAGTTGTCTTGGAACCTTTGTCAAAACTCAATTGACCATAAATTTAACCATTTATTTCTAGATGTCTATTCTGTTCCCTTAATCTATACACTTATCCATTCTCCATACCATATGGTTGTGATTATTATATTTTCATGCAAGTTTTGAAATCAGGTAGTATAAGTTTTCCATCTTTTTTTTCAAAATTGTTTTGGTTATTCTAATTCTTTTGCCTTTCCACAAACATTTTAGGATCCGCTTCTTCTTTTTTTTAAGGCTGTGGGATTTTGATGGGAATTGCACTGAACTGGTAGATGAATCTGGGAACGATCACCATCTTTACAATATTGAGTCTTCCCATCGTGAATGTGGAACATCTCTCCACTTATTTAGATCTTCTTTAATTTCTCTCAGCAATGTTTTATGGTCTTATGTGTTCGTGTCTTATTTGTTTTCATGTCACTGTGAATGAAATTGTTTTCTCAATTTCATTTTTAAGTTGCTCATTCCTAGTTTATAGAAATGCAATTAATTTTTGTACATATATTTTGTGTCCTGAGTCCTTTGTTCTAGTAGGTTTTGAAAAAAAATTCCTTAAGATTTTCTGCATATAGGGCCATATCATACTCAAATGAAGACAGTTCTACTTTTTCCTTTCTAATCTGGGTGCCTTTAGTTTTTCCTGACTTGTTGTACTAATCGCACATTCTACAGTACAGTGTTGAGTGGAAGTGGGGAGAGTAGACACCCTTGCCCTGTTTCTAATCTTCCTCTCTCACCATTAGGCGTGAAGTTAGCTGCAGAGTTTTAACAGGGGCTATGTTAGTTTTCTAGGGCTGCCGTCACAAGGTTACCACAGACAGGGTGGCTTTAACAACAGAATTTTATTGACTCACAGTTCTGGAGGCTAGATAGCCAAGATCGAGGTATCAGCAGGGTTGGTTCCTTCTGAGGGTCTTTATCCTAGGCTTACAGATGGCCATCCTCTCCCCGTGTCTTCACATGGACTTCTCTCTGTGGGTCAGTGTCCTATCTCTTCTTTCTTATAAGGGCACCAGTCATTCTGGGTTAGAGCCCAACCCAATGGCCTCCTCTAACCTTATTTACTTCTTTTTAAAATTTTTATTTATTTTATTTTTTAGAGAGAGGGGAAGGAAGGGAGAAAGAGAGGGAGAGAAACATTGACATGCAAGAGAAGCATGGATCAGTTGCCTCTCACAGTCCCCTACTAGGGACCTGGCCAGCAACACAGGCGTGTGCCCTGACCAGAAATCAAACTGGTGACTTTTAGTTCACAGGCAGCGCTCAATGTACTGAGCCACACAAGCCGGGGCCTTAGTTAGAGTCTTAGATAGAGTCTTTAAAGACTCTATCTCCAGATGTGGTCACATTCTGAGACACTGGGACCAGCGCTTCAACAAAGAAATCGAACGGGTAAGGCAACACAATTCAGCCCATAATAGGGGTCCTCTATCAGGGTGAGGATTTTCTTTTCTATTCCTAGTGTGTTGAGAATTTTCACAAGGAAAAGGTTTAGGATTTTATCAAATGCTTCTTCTGTGTCTTTGAGATGATCATTTGTCTTTTGTTTTATGAATATAGTACATTATATTAATTGATTTTTAAATGTTAAAGCCGACCTTGCATTCCTGGGATACATCCTACCTGGTCATGGTGTTTACTCCACATTATAGGTTGCCAGATTAGGTTTTATAGCCTTACATGGAAGGTTTTCGTGTCTATATTCATGAGGGATGTTGATCTGCAGTTTTCTTTTCTTGTGATGTCTTTGTCTGGTTTGGGGTCAGGAGAACACTGACCTTGTAGAACAGGCTGGGAAATGCTCCTCCTCCTCCTCTTCTGCTTCCTGAAAAAGTTTATGTGTGATTGGTTTTATTCCCTCCTTAAGTATTTGATAGAATTCACCAGAGAAGCCATGTGCACCTAAGCTTTTCTTTGTGGAAAGATTTTTAATCACTCATTTAATTTATTTTATCATGATATGTCTATTCAGATTTTCTATTTCTTCTTGAGTCAATTTTGGTAATTTATCTTTCTAGAACTTTGGCCATTGTGCTTATGTTGTTTGTTTTCTTGATATAAACTTGTTCTTAACATTTCCTTACAACATTTTTGATGTCTGTATTATCAGTTGTGATGATATTCCCTCTTTCTTCCTGATTTGGGTAATTTTGCCTTTTCTTTCTTTTTCAGGTGTTTATTTAAAAAATTTTTTAATTGCACAATAATAGTTACAGCAACTGTATTGATAATAAAAGCTTAAGGCCTGGCTGGTGTGGCTCAATGGATCGAGTTCCAGCCTGTGAACTGAAAGGCTGCCGGTTTGATTCCCAATCAGGGCACATGCCTGGGTTGTGGGCCAGGTCCCCAGTTGGGGGCATGTGAGAGGCAACTGATCGATGTATCTCCTACACATTGATGTTTCTCTCCCTTTCTTTCTCCCTCCCTTCCCCTTTCTCTAAAGGTAAATAAATAAATAAATCTTTTTTTTTTAGTTTAAACCAGTTCAAATGTCCATCAATAGGAGAATGAAAATATGAAATACTACCAGCAATGAAAGGCAAACAAGAAAAACAGAAACCACCTGCTGATACAGGCAGCAACATGCGTGAATCTCACTGACATCATGTGAAGCAAAGGCATCCAGGCCTGAAAGTGTGCATATTCTGTGGGTCTGTTCATATGAAGTTCAGAACAAATAAAACAAATCTGTGCTGACAGAAATAAGAAGAGAGGTTGATTATTGGGGAAATGTGCCTCGCAAGAAAGGGGATACCCACTCTCAAAACCCACCCCAACCACACTGCAGGCTCCTGTGAAAAGTCTGGGCCTGTGACGAAACACCACGAAAACCCAGATGCAATGTCCCGGGTGCCTGGTTAGGGAGCCCAGCAGAGGCTGTTGTCCCTGCTTTACACCACCAGACACTGAGGCCCGGGGTGGAAGGGACAATTCGGTGTCATGCAGATCCTGGGGCAGAGCCTAGGCCCTCAGATGTCTGGCCTGGTGTTTTATCCACTCAGCCGCTCCTCAAGCTGAGCTCACCCTGACCCTCCTGCAGTGCGAGCCAGGGCCCCTCCAAAGTCCCTCCACTCCAGGCCCCAAAATATGTTTTCCCACCGCCTGTCTCAAGTGCCTGCATCGTGCTACGGAAGAACTAGCCACCTTCACCACCAAAGCCCAGAGGCAGGAACTGGGTCTTTCGTTACCACGGAGCAGGGCTGTAGAAACGGGGCTCAAGGAGCCAAGACTGTGCACGGCAGCAGTCAGCACCAGTGTCGGGGAGCACGGGGACAGGGCCCCTGCACCAGCTGGCATGTGCCATGTGCTTGTCGGACGGCCCTAGGCAAGTCCCTTAGACACGCTGAGCTTCCTCGTCTACAAAATGGGCACCACGACTGCACAGGCTTGCCATGGCAACTAACGTGAACTCACATACCTGAACATGACGTGTAAGCTCTGTAGAAAAAGGTTGCTATCATTAAGCATTGCTGGGATCCAGACGGAATAAGTTAGAGGTTGTCTGGCCATGCATTTGAGGGATTAGAAACCCCTGAGGCCCTGGGTACTGTCGGGGGCTGGCAACCCAGGCTGGCTTGGGGGTCCTTGTGCCTGGCTCTGCCCCGCTCCCTAGTACCCACGGTGACTTCTGTGTTTCACCAGTGTTTTCTCAGAAAGCCAAGCCCACTTGCGTCTCAGCAGAGCTTCCAGGAAGTTGACACCCAGCTCCAAGGGGGTGCCAGCCTAGGGGTCAGGGGACATACAGACTCCAGGGAGAAGCAGCCTGCTTGCCCAGCTGTCCTTTGGCATAGCAGAGCCACCTCTGATTGGCCCTGTGGGGAGGGCAGACGTTTGCCTGCGGCCTGCAAGACAGCCTTGTATTCTCTAAGAAATGTGAGCCGCGGGCCAGATCTGCTTCAGCGGACTCTGGTGGGATTGCATAGGCCACAGCCAGGCCCACAGCACCACGGCCATTCGAGACCCCCAACTACACCGCCTGTTTGTCTGGAGGCCGACGTGTTCCCAGCAGAACTGGAGTCAGCCAAGGGTATCACGTGCTCTCCTCCCGCCTGCCTAGCCCTCAGGGAGGGGGTGGGGGAAAATCGGGGTGGGGCCCAGCCCCTCACACACCCACCAGACTGTCCTACACCCTTTTCCTCCCACAGGTGCAGCCCCTGCCCACTTCCCTACAGCCTCAGCCCCAGTGCCCCCACCCACCGGTGGCACCTGTCTGGTGTGCAGTTACCTCCTGCCCATGTTTAATTCATGGCTGGGGGTTGGAACCAGCTTCCCAAGAAAGGAAAGAATTCCCCTGGGGTATTGCCCAGTTCCTGCCCGCCCACAGGGCACAAGGCTGTGGCCCCCGCCTCCTGCCTGGGTTTGGGGCTGGGAGTCAAAGCCACTGATGGACCTGAAGGACACTGTCCCAGCCAGGGCATGGCCACCATTTGTTAATCCACAGCCCTGGAATGTTTGTGGGCCAATCAGCAAGGTCTCCAAGGGCTCCCCGAGGGCTCTAATAATCCTGCAATGATTAGCAGGGGCCACGGGGTCAGTGCACACCACTTAGTTTGTAGGGCGGCTGTCGGGGGGGCGGCCAGGATTGCAGCTATCAGTCTTTTTTCATGCCAGCCCGGATGGGAGGCTGTTTGGACGCACTGCTTACTCACCAGCCTCCTCCTTTTGTCTGCCAGCCCAGCCTGACTCCTTGAGATTGTGAATAGCTCCATCTAGCCTGTGAAGCTAGCTGGACGCGGGACGGGTGAGCCAGGCTGCTCCTGGATCTCCCTACAGGCCCCATGCTACGACTGGAGCCTTCCCCTGGGCTGGGGGGCCGCTGGCCTGGCCTCCTGCCTGTGCTCCTGGCTCTCCTTGGCGTGGCCTGGGCAGAGGTGCAGCCGCTCCAGCTGTGGGAGGAGCAGGCCCCAACGTCTGGAGGTAAGGGGTCCTGGGTCAGAAGAGGTGAAGGAGCTATGACCTCTGCAGAGGGGAGCGGGAGGGCTGCTGGAAGCTAGCTCCAGGCCTGAGCCCTGGACATGCTGATGTGCTTTAAAGAGTGACCCTCAGATGGTCTCGGGGCCCAGACCGACTGGGGAGGCTGGGCTGGGAAGGAGGACAGGGTGGGCTGGGCTGGAAGGGGCGTGGGCCCAGGCTGGGAGGTCAAGAAGGGACACAGCCTGGAGTTTGCAGCTGGGGCCCTAGGAGGGACAAACTGGACGAGAGGAGCCCCTGGACTTCTGCAAGCCCAGGGCGGGCCCCCTCCTCACACCCAACCCCAGGCCCTGCTCCCGGCTCTCTGGCCCACCCCAGCTCTCGCCCAAGCTCCTTTACACCTGCCCCTCACTCAGCCTGATTTCTCCACCTCTTGGTCTCCCCCACCCCTCTGCTCCAGACCCTCCCACACATGGCCGCCATCCTCCTGTCCCACCTCAGATCTTGTTTCCTAAGGGCGGACTTGCATTCTTATCTTGACATGGTGACCCCCATTTCACCACCCAGGAGACGGGCCCAAGTCCCACCGCTCTGGTGGGTCTGACTTGTCTCCCACCCCAGCCCTGAGCAGGAAGGACAGTTTCCTGCTCCTCTCCCTGCACAACCGCCTGCGCAGCCGGGTGCGCCCCCCTGCGGCCAACATGAGGAGAATGGTGAGTGCCCCAGCCCCGGCTCCCAGGGGGGCGGCTGGAGGGGCAGCCCTGAAGAGGGCTCAGGAGGCTACATGGGCACCTGGTTAACTAGCCCACAGAGGGGACCCAGTCTGGCTGCTGGGGGCTCCACACTCTCCTGCTTCCCAGAAGGCAGTCCTTTGGCCTTTCCTCGCATCCCATCCCCGTTGTCCTGGAGACCAGAGGCATGAAAAGAGGAGCTTCACAAAGGAGTCCCAGCAGGATGGAGGGGCTGGGACCAGGAGGGGGCCTGTGTGGGACCAGGACCCAGTGCTTCTCCATGGGTTTGTCTGGGCAGTTGGGAGGGGCCCCTCCAAATTCCCTGCTCATGCGCTGGGGCTGGATCAGGTGGGTTTCCCGTCACTCCTGATTGAGGCTTTGCAGCTGGAGGTGCCATCCTGGGGCCCAGAAACTCTGCCCCCCTAGTGTGGGACCCCAGCAGCCCCAGGCCATGTGAATAGCCAGGAAGCAAGGGAGGGACAGGCTGGGGCCTCAGGGTTCCCCATGGCTGCCTCCACAAACTCCTCTGAGGCTGGCTGAGCCTGGTGACCTTGGGAGCTCCCAGGGCAGTTTCCCACGAGTGGGGGTGGGACAGGCTGACAGGAGGGGGTCACTTCTCCCCCTTTCCCTGCTCTGCAGCAGCTCTACCCTTCCTTAAGGCCCAGGTCCTGGCTCCCACTCTCCCTCCCCACACTCCCAGCCCCAGCCTCTGGTGCAGGGGCGCTCCCAATCAGCTTGTCAGCAAAAGCCTTAGAAAACGGCATTCTATCAAAGGTGCAAATTAAGTCCCACAAATGAAGTCCCCACTTGCCTCCCTCATACCGATGACTTTGCCCCTGGGCACCCCTGGAGGCTCCTTGGGTTTTTGTCCAGTGGGGCTAAGGCCCTGAGGGTGGTTCAGGCTGCCAAGGGGCCCCAGCTCCAGGCTTCATCAGCAGTGAAGTCACTGTGGCCCCTGCCCAGGGCCTGCTGTGGGTCAGACCCCAGGCATAGCACTTGCCTCCCTGTATCCGTTTAATCCTCACAGCAATCTTAGCTTATTAGTACCTCGGTGTCCCCACTTTACAGATGAGGGTGTTGAGTCTCATGGGTATTAGGTGACTGCTGGAGGTCACACAGCTGTAATGAGGTGGCCAGGCTGGCCCAGGGCATGGAGGTGGGGCGATGTATGTTATCCTGACTGCAGAGGGCTTTGTTTCTGAAGGGGGTGCTGCTGGGTGGGGCGGGAGGAAGGCCAGCCCGTGAATGGGAAGGGAGAGCCAATTAGACCCGCCCCCAGGGAACTCTGCTGTCCCGCACCAAGGCACTGGGGCCCAGGACCTCTACCACCCTCGAAGGTCCTCTTTTCCTGTTGGCACCCTAACACCCCACAGCTGGGGTGGAGGGATGGGATACAGAGGCAGGGCTGCTGCAGCTTTTGGCAACGAAGGGAAGCAGAGGGGGAGCAGCTGAGCCTTTCTGACAATGGCCAGGGCTGGGTGTAGCGGACAGCACACAGAGCCCGTGCAGGAGGCTTGGGCACTGCCCAGGGCTCACACTACCAGGTGGGAAAAATTACTGCAGAAGTGCTGGCACTGGCATTGCACCCCCCCGGAGCCCCTGTCCCCCTCAGGGTGGCAGTGCCACTGTCAGGGCCACAGGGTGCCCCCACAGGAGTCAGGAGGATGGAGGCTTGAAGCCAGGGTGGAGCAGGCCCTAGGCTGGGGGTCCAGACAGCGCCCGGGGTTTTTCCAGTATGCCTTGGAGAGCTCCATGCCAGTCCTGTCTGGCCTCCCCTGGCCCCTCAAAGTGGGCAAAACCCCGCCCAGAGCAGCAAGCAGGACACCTGGCCCAGGGCTCTCTTTGCAGGACTAGCTGCCCTGGGAACATGCGGGAGATGGCAGGAGAGAGCTCCTGCTGATGCCTCTGTTTATATCTCCCCCAGGACTGGAGCGAGAGCCTGGCCCGACAGGCTCAGGCCAGAGCCGCCCTGTGTGGCGGCCCAGCCCCAAACCTGGGGCCCACCCACCCGGCCACTTCACACGTGGGCTGGAATGTGCAGCTGCTGCCTGTGGGCTCCGCATCCTTTGTCCAGGTGGTGGGCCTGTGGTTCGAAGAGGGCCGGTGGTACAGCCACGCAGTGGCTGAGTGTGCCCACAATGCCACCTGCACCCACTACACCCAGGTGAGGCCGGGGTTCCAGCTCTAAGGCCCCAGAGCCGTGGGGGTCAGCTCAGAGTGGCTAGAGTTTGTCTTAAAGTTAGCAGCTGCTTTTCCTCCCATTTGCGTGGTTTTACTTTTTTCAGCTTTAAATATGTCATATTTCAAACACAAATCAGATAACAGGCTCCCTCTTACCCACTACTTAGAATCAGAAAACATTACCTGTGTTTGCTTCTCATCTCTGTAAAACAGCGACATCTAAACTGAACCACAGCCCTGCCCTGGCCCTCCCTGTGTCCCTCCGCAGAGGTAGTTCCCCTGACGTCCGGGTGGGCTGTTCCCAAGCATGCTTCCTTCGGTTTTCTTCCTCTATCTCTGGCATTGTTTAGGTGCTAAGGAAAACAACGAAAAACACAGGCAAAATCCCCAGCGTGTTTCCATACCTTTACTGAACGTGACAGTGTTTTTCTGCCCTTCTCTCCTTGCGCAGGTGGGTCGTTTGTTACTAACTCCCACGAGGTGCTCTCGCAGTCTCCTTTCTCATTTATGTTTATCTCTCCGGACCAGCCTATAAGACTTACTTGCATGATCCAGATACCAAATGGGTGGTGCACTATGAGTAAACTGAAATTTACAGGCATTTAGGTTATTTTTACTTGCTTGCTATTACCAGTTAGGCGGGAAAGCACAGCTTAGCGCTGATCCCCTTGTGCGCATGCGTCCCGCGTCTCACTTGGACCCACGGGGAAGGGAAGGGGCTGGGCTGTAAGCCTAGTCACGCCCTTACAAGCCTGGTAGACTTTGCCGGGGCAATCGCCCACCTGCACTCCCGCCGCAAACCAAGGCCCCTCCCACATTGTTTTTAAGCTAACTTCATACACCATACAATTTTTAAAAATATTTAATTTATTCATTTTTAGAGAGAGGGGAAGGGAGACAGAGAGGGAGAGAAGCATCAATGTGCGCCTGCGTCTCACACGCCGGAGACCAGGGACCTGGCCCGCACTTCAGGCATGTGCCCCGACTGGGAACCTTTGGCTCGCAGGCCAGCACTCAATCCACTGAGCCACACAAGCCAGGGCAATTTTATCTCTGAATAAGTATATATATCTAAAAATGACTCCTTGCCCCGGTGGGGTAGCTTAGTTGATTAGAGCACCGTCCAGATACGCCGAGGTTGCAGGTCCGTCCATGGTCAGGACACATACAAGACCAACAATGAAGGCATAACTAAGTGAAACACGTCTGCTCCAGCCCAGCATCTATTTTGATCGCTTACTGTGTGTTAAATAGTTGGAGTATCTGCCCACTTTGCACATCATTTGATGTGGAATACTGTGATGGGGGTGTGTGTGCTGTTTTGGTTTTGTTCATTGCTGGCTTTGGTTTGCTAAATATTATTTGATAGTGAAATTGTCTTCTGATTTTCTTTCCTTATACTGCCCTTACCTGGGTGATGGCAGTGTCATCCCGACCTCATAAAATGGATTGGAAGCTTTGCCTCATTTTCCATCGCTATCGTTCTCCTCTAGAACTGTTCGTGTCTTGTTCTGCTTTTTGTTTGTTTTGTGTATGTATGTGTATGCGTAGATTTTTAATTACTCACCCAACTTTTAGAAATGGTCTTAGATCATTTCAGATCTTCTCTTTCTTCCAGAGAGAGTTTTGCCAAGTTCTATTTCCTAGAAAATTGTCCATTTTATGTTTTTCAATTTATTGGTTATAACTGTTCATTTTTTAAAAATTTTGTTGCAAATTTTATTTTATGAGCTAGTTATAAACAATAGTCATTTCTTATCTTGATGTTTAGAACTCTTAGTATTTCAGATTCTACAAAAAATGAATTGGTAATGGAAAAAATGAGTTGGTAGCTAGCTTTTCACTAACGTTCAGCTACGAATGTAATATAAGCTTCTGGAACCCGCACAGTGTAATGGTGGCCAGATGGCGGCCACGAGAGAACAAAACCGAATTTCATAATAGTTCCTCGTTTAACAGAGATTTAAAAAGTATTTACTGTGTCTGTGATGAATGTCCTTTTAAAATTCCAAGTTTATTTTTGCCTTCTCTCTTTTATTCTTGACCAATTTTCCCAGAGGTTTCTGTATTTTTTTAAAAGATTTTATTTTTTTATCTTTAGAGGGGAAGGGAAGGAGAGAGGGAGAGAAACATCAATGTATGGTTGCCTCTCGTGGGTCCGCTGCTGGGAACTGGCCTGCAACCCAGGCGTGTGCCCTACTGGGAATCAAACCACAGTTGTTTGTTTTGCAGGCCTGCACTCAATCCACTGAGCTACACCAGCCAGGGTGGTTTCTGTATTTTAACAATTCAGTTTTGTTTGTTTGCATTTTCAAATATTTATTCATTTCTGCTCTTATTTTTACTATTTTCTTTCTTCAATTTTATTCTTGTTCTTTTTTATATTCTTCATTTGGGTTCTTAGCTCATCAGTTTTATCTTTTTCATTTCTGCTTTATGCATTTAAAGCTGTAGATTTCCCCCTAAACTTTGCCACCTCCATCCCATGCAGGTGCTTTGACACTTAGTGTTTCCACCGTCACTCAGGATGGCAACACTGAGTGATGTTGTCTTCGATTTTGAAATGCGTATTTAAACTTCCAAACTACGCTTTCTTCTTTACTCCTAAATTGCTTACTGTAGATTTTATTACACAGAATTGGAACATGGCCTGTAGGACATTGATTCTTTGGTATTGGATGAATCTTGCTCTGTGGTTTAGTGAGGAGTCAACGTTTGCAAGGATGCCATGAATTCCTGCGAAGAATGTGTATTCTTTCATTGTTGGGCACATACGTATGACCACATGTTTGCCTCTCCCTGCCTCATACTTATCTTTTTTTAGTGGCTACCGGAGTGTGCTGAGCTCTGCCTGTGTTTTGACCACTTGTTCTCATTTCCAAGTTGTCACTGATTCTAAGATTTTAGAGCTAAGTTTTGAAAACTGTTAAAGACCTGTATCCATTAGCTTTTGTTGCACCATACATACTACCCTCAAATTCAGCATCTCACCATTCTGTAGGGGCAGTTTGGGTTGGGAGCAGCAGGGAAGTTCTTCTGGTCTTGGCTGGGCCCACTCGTGCAGCCACAGTCAGCTGCCAGGTCAGCCAGACGCTGGGCTGTCTAGAGTGGTCCCAACGGGCTCGTCTGCCCTAGGAGGGCTCTCACCCACCAGGAGCCTTGCTCACATGGTGGCTTGAGCGGATTTATGAGGATAGAAATTGCAGGGTCTCCTGGGGCCTAGGTTCAAAACTGGCCCAATATCACCTTTGCTGTAAGCCACAGGGCCAGCCAGACTCAGGGTCGGGGAAAGAGCATCCTTTAGTTGATGCAAAGTACTGCGAAGCCACATTTAAAGGGGGGATGAAGCTAGAAGAGTGGCCATTTTTGCAACCTATCACAAGGCCTTTCGTGTCCAAGTCCTTCTTTTGCGACTCTCCTCCACCCACCCACAATTTCTTCTCCCTTCAGGTATATCTGCTGACCCTCCCCACCCCCACCCAGAAAGCCTTCCTAGACTATTTCCACCCATCCTATAGCCCTGTCCATCACAGCGGCTACTCCTGAGGCCCCAAGGGAGGGGAGGGGGCTGTCTGTCCGCCTGGTTTGGGGCCAAAGCTATATCCTCCCTCTCCAGGCGAGCATCGCCTGTGCTGCTGGCCCTAGACTGGCAGTGGGGGTGGCCCGATAGGATCTCTGAGCCCCTGTGTCTCCGCAGCTCGTGTGGGCCACCTCGAGCCAGCTGGGCTGCGGGCGACACCCCTGCTCTGGGCACCAGGCTGAGATGGAAGCCTTTGTCTGCGCCTACTCCCCTGGGTAAGCCCCACCACACTGCAATGTCGGGGCTGGTGTGGGCAGGACACTTTTACCCTAGGAGAGATGCCCACACACTCACCCAAAAGGCCTTGACCTCTTGGTCCACATCCTGTGGAAGAGGGCAGAAGGGGGTCAGGGATCAGGTGCAGAGGTGGCAGAATATGGTCTCCTCAGATGCCTTTTTCTGGAAGCACTACTAGCTTCAGGGAGTAGCCCAGTATTAATTTGGAGGTCCTTTTTTCTTTCCCATGAAACCCCCAGTCTCCCCCAGCTCCCTGGCTCCCCAGCAGGGCCAGAAGGAGCTGAAAGGATGGACGGGGCAGGCAGCAAGGCCTGCCCCTGCCTGGCCCAAGACCAGGCCCTTCCAGCCCTCTGGTGCTTGTTCTCACAGAGGCAACTGGGAGGTCAACGGGAAGACGATTGTCCCCTATAAGAAGGGCGCTTGGTGTTCACTCTGCACTGCCAGCGTCTCAGGCTGCTTCAAAGCCTGGGACCACGCAGGGGGGCTCTGTGGTAAGTGCCCACCTTGCCTGCCTCCTTCTGGGCGGTGATTGCATGAGAGCTTGATCTGGCGATGAGAGGAGGGTGGCCACATCCCGAGGGACGGTCCCAGGAGCCCTGGGCCTCTGCACCCAGGAAGGACCTGCCCAGAGGCCTCCTTCCAGAGTCCCCTCCTTATCTGGCCAGAGGTCCCCAGGAACCCGTGCCGCATGAGCTGCCGGAACCACGGGCATCTCAACATCAGCACCTGCCACTGCCACTGTCCCCCTGGCTACACGGGCAGGTACTGCCAAGGTGAGGCACACCTGGGGTTCCATATCACAACAGTATGAGGGACCCAGGGAGTGGAGTCCAGGCCCCCACATGTGCAGGCAGCCCCCAGGGGGTGCAGAGGCCCTGAGTGCAATGGGCACACATTTGTGTGGTGTGTCCAGGGGCTGCACTGCACTCACTGAGTGAGTTTCCAGGGAGCATCGAGTGTGTGAGGGGCTCTGACCATGAACGTGCCAGTCCGCACAGTGCATATGGTCATTCGGCACGCGTGCACTGAGGGCTGCCCGGGGGCAGACCCTGAGCTGTGCGGGGGACTCGGAGTGAAATCCCGCCGGCCCCGCAGGCTCTGGGTGGTGGGAGGAAGACAGAATTAGGGTTCAGAAGTGGATTCTTCTCCCACTATCCCCCCTCCTGAGCTGTGACCACAGTCAGGTTACCTCCCAAACCCCAATTTGCTTCTCTCTACAATGAGGTCAAACTGAAGATGCCACGTGTAGCGGCGTTCGTCCCTCGGAGGGGTGGTCTCTCTGTGGCTAGCCAGTCCCTGCGTGTCCACAGCCTGGGAGGGGCAGCATGGGGCCCAGGGGCTATGCCGAGCGTGGTCTCTTCCTGGCCCTCCTGGCAGTGCGGTGCAGCGTGCAGTGCGTGCACGGCCGGTTCCGGGAAGAGGAGTGCTCCTGCGTCTGCGATGTGGGCTACGGGGGAGCCCAGTGCGCCAGTGAGTCCTGACCCGAGGGCCCCAACAGCCGGGCCCCTCCCAGGACACCTCTCTGGTGTGCTGGATCCGGCTCAGACCAGCTCATGGTTGCCTGTCGCGCACATCTCTTCCCAAGTCCGTGTTCAGTGACATCGGTAGCTTGAAACGAGCTGTGGTGTGGGTATTTACACCACAGAAATTGGCAAGTGCTACAAATCAGAAATTTCTTTTTGAGGCAGAGAGCCGGTGGTTACACATGCACCGGCACACCACTGAGTCAGCCTGTGCTCCGGCAGGTGGCGCCTCGAGCTCAGCTCCCGGCAGGGTGGGGAGGTTCACCGCGCTGACATGAGACCCCCCCCACACACACACTCAGGCTGCCCCCTCCCCAGCCAGGGTACAGTTTCCCTTCCACTCCTGTGACCTGTGGATCGACGGGGACTGCTTCATGGTGTCTTCGGAGGCAGACACCTACTACGGAGCCAAGATGAAATGCCAGGTGACAGCTGACCCCTGCTTTCCCAGGGGTCCCCCCAGGGTCTCAAGCAGGAGTCTTAATGGAGGGACGCTGGACTAAGAGATGGTTCCTTCGACATCTTCTGACCCCATTCTCATCAGTAGCATAAAGCAGAGTCCACTCAGAGGCCCGTAGAAACCATGAGGTCACTTAATGCGCTGAGGGACCGGGGATGAGGCCCCACCAACCTCCATCCAAGGAACTGTCCTGACTCAGCGCCACCTGCTGGTGGTGAGCAGGTTAGGGAAGGCCAGAACTGAGCATGTTTTAGGGAGAACCAGAAATCCAGATTTTCATTGGCATCTCTAGATTTATTAATGCTGACAGCCAAATCAACCGCGTTTAAGGCATTGAGCAGGTAAAACAAACCCTTCCAATGGCAGGGCACTGTCAGTCTGGACCCCTGGGGTGGGGAGGAGAAGGGGGGCCCACTCTAAGAGGCAGGAGGCTATGGTGGGGCAGTGAGGACCCAGCACCCCCGCCTGTTGTCTGTGGCCACGGTGGGGTGGCAAGAGGGCTGGCCTGAGACCTGGGACCCTGCCAGCGTGACCCAGAGCGGGCGTTGCAGGGAAAGGGCGGGGTCCTCGCCCAGATTGAGAGCCAGAAAGTACAAGACATCCTCGCCTTCTACCTGGGCCGCTTGGAGACAACCAACGAGGTAACCGACAGCAACTTTGAGACCAGGAACTTCTGGATCGGTGAGTGTGGGGGCTGGGATGCCCCGAAGCGCCCCAGGAATCTGGGCCCGGGAAACCCAGAGCACCCCCAGCAGACAGTGAGGGTGTGGTGAGGTCTGGGAGCCCAGAGTGGGGGTCAGGCTGCAATCCCCTCCCTGGGTAGAGAGCCCAAGAGAGAGAAAACCACAAGGCGGGGGCAGAAGAGCAGGGAAGGGGGCTTGAGGGCTGGGACCAGACAGGCCTTAGGCAGCGGGCTCAGGGCTCGGGGTCCTCCTTTCCTGGGTTGTGGGGCCAACCTTGGCTGCCCTGGCCCAGGGCTCACCTACAAGGCCTCTAAGGACTCCTTCCGCTGGTCCACGGGGGAGCACCAGTCCTTCACCAGTTTTGCCTTTGGGCAGCCTGACAACCAGGGGTGAGTCTGGGGTGCCCCCCTCCCCTGGGCCCACCTTCTCCCCTGAGTCTGCTCACTAAGCCTCCAGTGGCCACTGAAGAACCTCCACCCAGCCTGCTGTCTGGCTGAGCCCTCCAGGGTCTGAGCCTCACAGGATACCCAGGTGCCCAGAAAGTCAGGGTCCAGCTGGGTGCTGAGGTGGGACACATCCTGGGCCTCCAGGTGTTCACATAAAAAAAGGAACCCCCCCAAAAAAAGGAACCCAAGAAGGAAACCCACGGCCCCTTCATCTATTACCCATCCACCCCACACCCCTGGGTCTGTATCAGTGCATCAACTCCTGAATTCTGTAGCTATCCGCCCCCTGCTCTCGTTCACACAATATCTGCCCACCCGTCAGCCTGTGCTGAGAGCCTTCTGGTTACCTGGCCCTGCCCTGGTCTTCAAAGCCACAGGAATGCCCAGGGAAGGCGTGACGGGGTGGAGATGGTCAGGCTGTGTGGCCACCAAGGACTCCAAATATCTCACCCAACCCTCCCTTGACCTTCTTGGCAGCAGCCAGGCCTGTGCCCCTGGTCCACCTCCTAGAGGCAGGGAGCCTGGTCTGGCACCAGGGCACACCTCTCCCTGCTGGGAGGGAGGAGCTGGGCCTATCTGGTCTGGGTCCCCCCCCCATTGGCTGGTGTGGCTGAGGGCTGGCAGTGGGTGGGTGGAGTTGCCGCCCCAGGTAGGGGGTGTGCCAAGATCTCTGGGCTTCCCTGGGGAGAGCTGCAGCGGTCTGGGGAGCAGGGGAGGGAGCTTGGGTCGGTCTGGCTCCCAGAAGCCCCACACGC
>PVKM010022894.1:0-21518 GCA_004027735.1 Carollia perspicillata | reverse complement strand
TACAAGTAAAAGATACTTTGCTGTGAAGTCGAGTGAAAACACAAGTTAATTTCATCAGAAATACTTATGCCTATACTTTATTCTTTCCATGTCAAAGCATACTTTCTAAGAAAACTTAGAGTAGTAATTGGGTAAAGGAGATGTCACTCCTTACTAAACTTAACCTCTTAAAGGTAAGGTTCTTTGTGTTTTATTCATATTCTCCAGAACTAAGTGTGATGTTTGGTGCATAATAGGTGCTCAGTGGACACCGCATGAATGAGTAAATAGACGGAGCATCTACTGTATCTCCACCAATGTACCTTGGGAGGTAAGTCATAGTCCCTCTATTATATAACTGAGGAAATTGAGTCTCAAGGAGATTAATTAGCTTGTATGAGATCATGTAGCAAAACCATTAGGTAAAGTCATGTTTTACTAAAATCTTTGCTTTTTTTCTCCTAACCATACCAATAGAATGCCTTCTTTAAACACAAAAAAGAATGAATCTGATATCAGAAACACTTATAAATATTCTGGGAACACTCAATGAATTACAAAGTTTAAATCACAAATTAGAAATTCCTTTTTCCCAAATTGTCTTTTCTGGCAAAGTGTCAACAAACAAGGTGGCTAACCTATGGTGACAAAACTGAATTTACTTTTGAAGCATGTAGGATCAAGCAAAAAATATTCCAATGTAACTGACAAATATTAAAAATACACATTTAGCACCCATAACAAAATACAAATTACCATGTCTCTACTGTCAAATAGTAAATGGGCTGATTATGAATGTAGGAAATATGTGCTATTATAGGTATTTTCACATATACAGTTTTCCCCAAGTAATGATAAATACACAAGAAAAATATTTTTATTATTAGACATTCTTATGGCATTTCTCAAAACATTTAATTTTTTTCTAGTTTCAGTTAATATTAAAGCTACATAAAATTTGAGCTGTTAGTGAATTGTCTTTAGTAACAGGCATTTTGTGTTTGTTTCTCTCATTAATTTCAATTATCTACAACTATTATTCTAAAAGCACTGATGTTAAATATTAGTTTTCATTCCTACATTTTCAAAACATAGGATGCTTTGTGAATTTTCTTGCAGCGTGTATTTATGTCATGTCAAGTACATACCACCCACAAAGCACCCTAAGTATAATTTTTTTCCTTTAGAAATTTTTCAATTATATTAAGTATTATTTTTTAAACTCAAAATCTTAAACACTGGTTTTAGAACATGTTATTATACATAATGTTAAACAGTATTACTTTTGTCATTTTTACAACTTTTTACAACAGTTTAACACTTTAAAAAACAATTTGATCATATTTACAAACTTCACACAACTAAAAATAAGAACAGAAGGTTCAGTTTCAATCACAATGTTTTATTTTAATGATACAAGTCATCATGAAAGCACAGTAGAGAAATTGCAGAGAAAATACAGGAAACATTTCATCTATTAAACCAAAATCTTCTGTGATGTGTAAATGAATGGCTTAGAAATTTAGTTCATTGACTTTTTAATCTTAGTAATGTAATATTAAAACCTTATATTATTATTTAGTATAATACACCTATACACATATGTTTAAGCCGTACCTTGTATTTAACTTATGCAAAGTTGGAATACTGTTTCTGGCCTCCAGGAAGGGGGTTTAATCCCAACAGGAACAAGGAGGCCCTTGTCACATCACGACACCATGAAATAAATGTTATATTAATACAGAAGCTTCTAGTTTAACATTATCATCTGTGGACTTACCTGGTATTCTGACCGCTTGACTAATAAGAAACCTTCAAAGTATAAGGGTAGAGCAGTAATCTTTAACCTTTCTTGGAAGATCCTGCGAGGGGCTGGTTTCGGGGGCTTCTTAGCCATCATGCTCACTCGTTGGTATGTGGTTTGTGTTCAACTGTATCCAGTCTCAAACAAAATGAGATCTCCCTTGTGTGAGGGGGAAAGGCAACTGTTCAAAGAGGAAGTCCCAACTCGACTTTAAACCACCAACAGGACACGCACATAAACACACACACACACACACACACACACACACACTTTCTTTCCTTTACTTTTTATGAGGTAAGAGAAAACAGGCATAGACCAACTCTGAGAGAGCAATCCCTAGTTAACTACATGTACTTAGAATTATAGTAACAAAATAAACTGAAGATGAATACCACCAGAGGATGAAAGGAACTGGTTTGGAGATTATGGGCTTAGAAGAGACATCCAGGTCACGTTTGTTTTCTTTTTATTTCAATTGTTGCCCCTTGTCATCCTCAGAAGGCATGACTTGAATTAACTTCGCTTCACTAAAAATTAATTCATAGAATATTTTTATTATGGCTATTTCTGTTGGTTTTCAGGACCAAGCTTTGTTTAAATTTTTAGAAAAATTATGCTCTTCTTCCCATGTCCATTTTCCCATTTCCCATGTCTACTAAGCATTACACAGTTATGGGAACATGGGATTTTCCACTTTTTTTTTTTAGTATTTTCAATTCTTGGTTTACCAGTAGATGTTTGACAAAATATATTTGGCAGAGAAAGCTACAAATTTTCAAACTTTTTTTTTAATGCTTTCTGAGCTATGGATCACTGACACTCTGATGCACAGATGGGGTCCCTACAATTATCTAGTAAGATTTACAGAGCTACACTGGGGCCAAAATGCAATTAACAGTTCTATGTGGGAAATAGTCCTTCAGAGCATGGATTTAGGTCAACACTGCAAAAAGAATAATGGGGGAAGGGAACATTGGGAAGACTTCTGGTTCGCTTTGCAGGGGTCCTAAGAAGTTACACCGTTTCTTATTTCACCCTCAATATTTCAGAAAAACTCATGATTTTGTAGCTTGAGTCTGAGCATTCTCTGCAATTAAACCAGCCTATTCTCAGAAGTCAAAACAAGCCAGGAACCTTCAGTCTGATCCTCCTTTTCTAATGGAGAGACCACATGGTTTTCTCCACCACTAGGGGTTTCCATTGGATCTGCAGTAGTAGGTATGGGAAGCCAAATCGTCTACCAAAAGTAAGGTCTAACAGTACAGTCTGATTGCTAGTAAACTAGAAAAAAACTGTTCAGGTACACTCTTTTTTTAAAAAAGATTTTATTTTATTTGTTTTTAGAGAGAGGAAAGAGAGGGAGAGAAACATCAATGGGTGGTTGCCTTTTGAGCATCCCCCACTGGGGACCAGGCCTGCAACCGAGGCATGTGCCCTGACTGGGAATTGAGCCAGCCATCCTTTGTTTCACAGGCCGGCACTCAATCCACTGAACCACATCAGTCAGATGTCTTGCCTTTATATTAAATTGAGACCTGCTTCCTATTTCTTAAATTTTCACATTATAAATTTTAAATCCAACTTAATTTTTTTTGAGATAAAAATCACATTATGTTTTAGTTTCAATGTAATAAAAATGAGTTAAATGACAAAAGGAAAACTCTCGATTTGAGTAAGTGATGAAATCCATCTCTTGGCAGCTGGAAGCTGGTGTAACACAGGGAGGAAGTGAAAGGAAGACTGAGAACTGAGAAATGAGAAGAAGCGGGGAGGGAGGGACAATGTTAGGAATCATCAGAGGCTGGACAGTGGTTAGACCTGAAAATTTCCAATATCATTGAGCCACCAATCCTCTTACGGATATCTCAGGTTTAGGTGTTGAATAATGAATCTGTAGGTTAGGAAATGTAGTAAAAAAAAAAACGTGTTTGGGCATAGAAAGAAAAGCCAATTTTGCCACTCATTTGCTCTGAGACCTTAAACAAACCACTGAACTTCTTGGGGATCACGGCTTCCTCACCTGTGAAATGAGGGGATGGACTAAATGACTTCTTGTCTGGAGTAACAGTAGGCTTCTAAGCAGTCTACTTTCCATTCGTTTTTTTCTCTGATTTATTTGAAAAGCAGTCTCATGAAGTCATTCCCCTGATTAAAACACTTTAAAAGATTCTCATTGATTCTGAGCTTCATTTTTTCATTCAATAATTAATATTTATTTGAAATATATTACTTATTTATTTTTAGAGGGAATGGAAGGAAGGGAGAAATAGAGGGAGAGAAACTTTGATGCAAGACAGAAACATTGATCGGTTGCCCCATCCGGGGAACAAACCTGCAACCCAGGAATGTGCTCTGACTGGGAATCTAACTGGTGACTTTTCACTTTGCGGGATGATGCGCAACGACCTGAGCCACACTGGCGGGACCAGCACTAAGTATCTTTTGAGCATCAGCAATGTATTCAAGCATGGCACACAGGTCTTTTACAATAGGACCCTTTTAAATGAAAACGCCATAAAAAAATACTGTGTTCTCTAGTAATTTTGGTTATTCCTATTTTGTCTTTTGAGACAAAACTGAAGGTGAGGAATTGCTGCTATATAAGTGATATTAGTAACTGTCAGAATGATTTAATTTGCTAAACTTCAGTACTAAGAGTTGCTTCTAGGATGATAGTTTTTTGTTTTGTTTTTATAGTTATATGTTCACACTATTTTTGTAGTGTAGGGAAACATTTATGAGTATATTATAGAGAAACATTTCTTGGATGCCACATAGATACATGATTCATAAAATTTCTAAAAGTGATAAATAATAGAATAATGGCAGTTTTAACAGAAGCTGGAAATTCTAGATAAGGAGATAGTTTTGGGGATAGAGCAATAATGAAATGCTTTAACCACTTTAAACTCAATATATATGAGGATTAGGTCTGCATTTTTCTTCCCTTTCACTTTGTTTAAGATCCATTAGTGCTTAGGGGATAAAGTAGATTAATACTTAACATCCATTCCGCTCCTTTCTAGCGTGCCATTCTTTCCTGCAGAGGCTGAGAAGCTAAATGACCAGACTTCTTTGCATTTTCATCAATTACATTGACTAGAAGTAAACTATGTGGAATGGAGACCAAAAAAAATAGTGTATTTGTTGTGTCCTTGTTAAGAGAAACAATGTATATGTGATAGAATATAATTGCAACTAAAAACCAAATGGTAGGCACAGAGGTAACTTAGAAAAGGTAAAAGTCAGTCAATTTATACAGTACTTTGAAATTAAGGACTTAATGCAGACTTTAGGAGTAACAATCATTGAATAGCAACGTTGTTTTTTGTGAACATTGCTGCCACCTACCTGCATATTACAGCACAGCTTACAGTCTGGGGGTAATTTTGTAAAAGGCTGCTTAAAGTGAGAATACTCAACAAATGAACCAACATTTGCCAGTAAACAGTAAAAAAAAGAGAAATTTGATATTAAAAGATAAAACTCAAATTTATACAAATAAGTTTATTTCACTTTATCACACTTTAGGTTATAATTGTTTTAATTTCCACAGTAAATTGATTTCTGGAGTGTAATTTTTCTGACAAAATTCTCTGATTATAATTCATTAACATTTCCACTTTTGACTTTTGAAGAATAAAAATAGTTTAATCTTCAAAATATTTGAAGAATATTATGCAAGATATTTGAGAACTTAAGCGATTTTATTCATGTGACTCTGTGACACCGAAGGCCCTGATGTAGCGTACGGGTATGATTTTGATTTAACATGTAGCCTCAGAGCTCAGTTCAGTTCCTGCACACAAGCCCTGTAAGCTTCATCACTTCCCCTTACTTTTATTAACTAAGCCAGAAACAATGGCCAGGTCCTCAGATGGTCATAACTGTGGGTTTCATTAAGCTAAAAATAACACCGTGCCCTAAATTGTGTTTCAGCTCCTGACCCCTGAAGTTGAACGACCCTCTGGCCACCTCCCCAAGAAACCAGACTGGGGGACCCGGAACCTTACTTCAAGACCCGAAATAATGATTTATTGCTATTGACCAGTCAGCAAGACCCGGAATCCCAAAACCCTTACCCATGATGCCTTGCTATTTTTGCTCTATAACACCCCCAGTCTGTAAACCATTGGAGAGGTCCAGTTTTTCCAGGAGGAGCTGCCTGTTCTCCATTGGGTACTGCTATACAACACGTGTCAATTTCTTTCACTGCACCCCCATGTCTGCCTAATTGGCTATCTGCAGTGCTGGTTGGATGAACTTTTTGGTCAGTTACATTTATTTGTCCCATCGTTTTACTAGGAAATATTTCAAACATGCAGAGAAACTGCAAGAATAGTGTTTATAGACATCTACACATCCACCATCTAGGTTCAATAATTGTTAACATTTTGTCAAATTGGCTTTAATTATATCTTTCTCTTACTGAGCCGTTTCAAAGTACTTACAAACATCACAGTTTACCCCTCCATACTTTTAATCTGTATATCCTAAGAATAAGGACATAAAAGAGTAAGGACATAGTTTTACATAAACACAATAACATCAAATGTCTACAAAAGTTTCACAATACCCTAATGTTAATATTTTCATTTTCCACTGTTGCTTAATGTTCTTTATACCTTCTTTGTTTTGAACCAGACTGACCAAAATTCACATTGGATTTGGTTATGTTTCTCTCTCTCCAGCATTCTTAATTTTTCAGATCAGGCTTATTGAGGTATAATTTGCTCCAGAAGTCACCCCTTTTATAGAAGCACGGTTCTAAGAGTTTTGACCAATAGACATAGTCATGTAATCACCACCAAAGTCAAGACCTACACTATTTCCACCACTGCAAAATGTTCCCTCATGGCCTTTTGTAGTCAGTATCTCCCCCCTCCCCCACTGTCCCACCTTATCCCCAGCAAACACAGATCTGACTTCTGTTCATTTACTTTTATGTAGTCACATAGATGGAATCACACAGCAGATGTCTGGCTTCTGATGTCTGGCTTCTCTCACTTAGTATAATGCTTTTGAGAGTCATCTGTGTTGTTGCATGTCTCAGTTGTTTTATTGCTGAGAAGTATTTCACTGTATGAATGTACTGAAATTTGCTTATTCATTCACCAGTCGAGGAGCATATTGCCAGTTTGGGCCCATTATTAATAAAGCTGCTATAAATATTTATATGCAATTCTTTGTGTAGATATATGTTTTTATTTCTTTTGAGCAAATGCCCAAGCATGGGACTGCTCGATCATATCTTAAGTGTATGTTAAACTTCATAAGAAATAACCAACCTGTTTTTCAGAGTGTTGATACTGTTTTGCACTCCAGTTAACAATGTATGAGATTCCCATTGCTGCTCCTCCTTACTGGCACTTTGTATAGTCAATTAAAAATTAGTTTTGCAATACTGGTAAGTATATGGGTGTATCATTTTAGTTTAGTCTTCATTTTCCAGTGATAATGGTGTTGGGTATTGTTTCCTGTGCTTATTTGCCATATGAGTCTCTTTGATGACATGTACATTCAATTTTTGGTCCATTTTAAACATTGGATCTAACTTTTATCTAAGTTAAAATTTTGTTCATACTATGGTTTTGGTTTGCATTTCCCTGCTGGCTGATGATATTAACTTTCGACATTTCAAGCTTCTCTTAGCTTGTCCAGCTAACAGGTCTAACTCTGCATTTGTCATTGGCTTTGCATTTAAATTTGAGGACACTTTGAGTAGCACTGTAAATCTTATGAAGCAATTGATCACTTGCAAGATTTTTATTTTCACTTTGCAATCAATTAACACTGTATTTTGTTTAGTTTTGTTTTATAATATCTGACAACCAGTGAGAGACTGACCCCCGAATGATGGTGGACCAATGGAATGATGGACTAGGACTCATGCTCTTGTTAAGCTGTGAGAGTAATGTTGAATATGGACTAATTTTTAAGCAGTGAGTTTAATTGTGAATATTTTTGTGTTATGGCTTTTGTTTCCCTATGGCACCTTGTAAGGGAAGAGATAATAAATTGGTCAACAAGTACTGTTAAACTAAAAATTGTTAACTTCCATGACTAAAATTTCCTTAAAGTAGGGTTTTATTGAGCCAAATATACTAGCCAAAAGACGTGTCTTGGACCATGGAGTCTAAACTACTAGCAATGTGGCTAGGTAGAAAAGACAGCATGTCCATCATCCCAAAGTTATACAAGAATTTTTATACATTTATTAGGAATAAGGTGGGGAAAGGGATAATCTTAAAGAATTTACATGAGCTATAGGCAAAAGGGTGAGGAATGGTGAAGCAGAACCAGCTCTGGGATGTCTGTCAGTCAAGAACTGTGGATTGGCCGGGTACAGAATTTGGAAATCTCTTGTGTAAACAATAAACAGAGACCCCTGGACTTAGACTGTGCCTGGCTCAAATAATCTGAGGTTGAAATCCCAACCACAAAGCAGGAATGGAGAAGACTTTGTTAGCTTGCCTGCAGCCATCAACAAACTAACAGTTCTGTGTCTCTCACTCTCTGGCCACTGTAATTTAGAACATCTTGGCATTTTTTCCCTTATTATTACCCATATCATAATTATTTGGTGGAAATCAGAGGTAACTTCTGAGATGTAAAGGTTAGTAAATTCATATAACACTTGAGAATTAATAACTTGGTGCAGTCCTTAAGGACTCACTGCAAAATAACCGTGTGTGAACACAGACATGTTGGAAGCACACTTTATTGACTAGGCTGTTACAGACTAATAGCGCCTGAGGATAATTTTTTTTTAAAAGGCTACTTAAAATAAATGTATTTAACAGAATGTACTCAATATTTGGCAATATAGCATAAAGAGAAAATAACTGATATTTTGTAATAAAAATCTCAGAATTAGCCCAGCTGGTGTGGCTCAGTTGGTTGGAATGTCCTCCCACAAACTGGAAGGTCACTGGTTTGATTCCTGGTCAGGGCACATGCTTGGGTTGCAGGTTCTATCCCCAGTTGGGGCACATATGGAAGGCAGCTGATCAATGTTTCTCTCTTACATGGATGCTTTTCTCTCTCTCTTCCTCCCCTTCCCTTTCTCTAAAATAAAAAATAAAAAAGTAAAAAATAAAACCCCCAAATTATACAAATTTCTTTCATTTTAGAAAATTTTAAGTTATAATTACAACTATGTTATAATTTATAGAGCAAACTGATTATTGGAGTGTAATTTTTAAGGTCTTAAATATTCTTTAAAGTAGTTTTTGCAATTACAAATTTTAAATTGTCTGCATAAAATCATAAGTAACCAAAAGTTTCTTTTTCCCTTTCAAGTTAAATTTCTGGATACTTTATAACATATATGCATGTCTGATATACACACTTCATGGACAGATCCATAAACATGCACACACACACACATTTTACCTATGTAAGCAGTTGTAATGAAAACTTAAGGATTTAATCAGTTGTCATAGCAGTTCATAAGAAGTGACTTGATGTATTTTGAGGGAGTGGAAGCCTATAATGACAAATCTGGGTTTTATAAACATTACTAGACCAGCTACCCTATTTTTGGATGCTCAAACCATGGTGGGGATAGAAGGAACTGAAAATATTTGTTTGGGAATGATGGAGTCTCCATAACTTTCTGTTTTCATAAGGGTGCCGCTTTTCAAGAAAAGAGCAGTTAACCCCTGATACTTTTTGTAGCCTGCGCTCTCTTCACCAGCATGTCACTGCATTTCAAGTTTCTCAAAAATACCTCCTAGAGTTACTGTTTCCAGTGGAAGCAGAGGGATATAATTTTGCAGGTGGAGCTTTACATCTATGAGCTTGCTTAAATTTCCTCCTAGAGGTAAAAAGTGTGGTGATTAAGTACTCAGTTCTGGAGTCAGAAGACCAGGGTTCAACTCCACCACTGCCTTTAATGGTAGTGTGATCTTGAACGAGTTACTTAAACCCTGTCCCAGCTCTGTTGTATATAAAATGGGAATATTAGTCATCTTCTCTCAAAGGCAGGTTCCAAGAATTAAATAAGTTACTATATGGAGAGCATTTAGAATTGAACTTGGTATATAGTACACATTTAATAAATGATAGTTTTTATTTATACCAAATGTGACAGTGTAAAATTATACAGTGTAGCCTGATTGGCAAAACTTCTAAGACTAGGCCAAGTTTAAAAATCACCATGAGGACGCCAAATGCATTATTTAGTATGGGATTTTTACTATGTTCCAGGCATTTCACCTAGATCTTAAACGAAATTAACCCACTATCTCAATAACTTTCATATTATTCCCACTTGCAAACAAGGTAACTGAGAAGCAGTTCAAGTTGCCCATTGTGGGAGAATGAATAGAATTTAAGCTTGTTAGATCTTAGTTAATTTGTAACCTGTCTTCTCCCCCATGCCCCCACTCCCACCCCCACCCCAGGCCTTACCTCAACTCTTGATTAAAGAATTTATTAAATATGTATTTTCTGATTAAGATTCCTTTGGAAAATTTTATTGAAGAGTAAAAATAGGACATTAGTTTCCTAGGATAGTAAAATAGGAAGAAGTCTTCAGAGCACCTAATTTAGTCTTCTCATTATATAACTA
Organism: Carollia perspicillata; assembly: GCA_004027735.1. Taxonomy (NCBI): domain Eukaryota; kingdom Metazoa; phylum Chordata; class Mammalia; order Chiroptera; family Phyllostomidae; genus Carollia; species Carollia perspicillata. The sequence continues at coordinate 11,160 of PVKM010022894.1, read as the reverse complement.
CGAAAACCACCAGAACGGTGCCACAGTTTGTCTTACATGGTATAGCTGAATCACTGGGGCAGGTTTCAAGATTCCTGATCTAGTACTTCAGGACATTACGCTTAAATGATCGATATTTACATAAATCATTTTGTTAGCAATGGATCATGAAAATATTACCCACACATGTAGTGAAAAAATAAAATACTATCACTTTTTGCTTTACAACAGAATCGTAGAAAAGTTTCACGCAGCGCTGAAAGAGCAAAAACGGTTCCCAAAGCCGAACCAGTAAAATAAACTCCCACTTTCAGCTTCTGCCTTCGGGTGGGAGGTGTAAGGGGCGGGGCTACGGGATGAAGCTCGGGCGGAACTGCGAAGGGCGGAACTGCAGCCAGTTACAATGAAGGGGCAGGTCTGTAACGGCTGTCCTCCTATTGGGTGGAGCGGCCCGTTTTGCGCATGTGCAACCCATTTCAAACTAAGGAGAGCGCTAGGCTGCTGGTGTTTGCGAAGGTCCGAGCCAATGGGCGAGGGCCGGGGTGAGCGCTTTCTGGTTGGGTCAAAGCTCCCTGGCTCCTGCCGCCGCTTTTTTACACCGTGCCTGTGTTTCGCCTCCTAGCTGCTCCCACCAAGACGCTGTAAGTGCTGGGCTTCCTCTAGGCGCGGCCCGGGAGGGCTCTCGCCTCGGATTACCTGCGCAGGAGTAGCGGGACCTGAACATGTCTGCGTCAGGTCTGGTAAGTGCCATGCTGACTGCTTCAGGCCAGTGGGAGGCCGGCCGCCCGAGGCGCTCGCGCCCGTGGAGGGGGGAGAACGAACCTGGGCCCAGTCTGTGACTTCTCGGGGGTTTCAGTGGGAAAGCCTCGCGAATATTTTGATATGTGGAGCGAATGTTTGCCGATTGTCAGAGCTTATTTACTTGTGTACTGTTTTGTCAAGTTTTCTTGTCGTGATTTCGGTCGTGACGACTGGCATCTTCCCCTTCAGGGAATCTTGTGATTTCTACTTTTTAGACTCACTCGGTTCCTCGTTCTCCAAATAATTTTCCGTCCGTAGAACTGGTGAAATGCCTCAAAAGTGTGCTTGTGCTTCCGACATGCGGGTCTGCAGGAACAGATTATTTATGGAGAATCTGTTATTGATGACATCTTCTGAAGGGCGGCTGTGAAAGGTGCAAGCTGTCGGTGACGGGGAGGGCACTGTTTGTTTGCGTGTTTCTGAACTCTCTCGGAATTTACTATTCTGTATGTCACACTTCGCTTATGGTTACCGTATATCACACAAATTGACATCATCTCCTATCCTAAACTTGTATTTCTGTTTTCCCCATTTTTAAAGAAAATCTTCAGCATTGATGTACTTGCATTTATGTAAAATTATATTTGTATGCATAAAGAGGTGTATGAAAGGGTGGTATGAGGTGTACACTTTTTTTTACTGTGAACACATATTTATGTTATATAATAAAAAGGAATATTGGGGAGAGAGAAGGGGAACAAAATTTACTGTTTAAAAAACCTTAATTTTTGTTTTTTAGGTTTACAGCAAAATTGAGAGGAGGTACAGAGAGATTTCCCATATACCCTTTGACCCCACACAGGCACAGCCTCCTCCATGATCAACATTCCCCACCAGACTGATACATTTCTTACAGCTGATGAACTGACATTGACACACTGTCACTCAAAGTGCTTAGTTTTCCTTAGGGTTCACTCTTGGTGTGCTCTCTGTGGGTTTGGACAAAGAATGATATGTATCTATTATTATGGCATCATTCAGAGTGTTTTCACTGCCCTATAACTTCTCTGTGCTTGCTACTCATTCCCCCACCACCGCAACCCAGGTAACCACCCATCTTTCTACTGTTTCCATATTCGCCTTTTCCAGAATGTCATATAGTTGGAATTATCCGGTATGTAGCCTTTTTTGATGGACTTCTTTCACTTAGTAATATGCATTTAAGGATCCTTTATGTCTTTTTATGGCTTGATAGTACATTTCCTCCTAGTGCTGAATAATATTTCATTGTCTCTGACATACATAGTTTATCCACTCACTTACTGAAGGGCATCTTGGTTGCTTCCAGATTTTGGCAATTATGAGTAAAGCTGCCATAAACATCTGTATATAGATTGTTGTGTGGACATACATTGTCGACTCCTTTGGATTAGTACAAAGGAGCGCAGTTGGTGGGTTATATGGTAATAGTGTGTTTAGTTTTGTAAGAAATTTCCACACTGTCTTCCAAAGTAACTGTACCATTTTGCATTCCAAAGTGACTGAGAGTTCCTTTATTTAAGTACATTTTATTGATTATGCTATTACAATTCTCTCATTTTTCTTCTCCCTTTTTATTCCCCTCCACCCTGTCCCCCCACCAGCATTCCCCCCACCCCCTCCCCTGCCTTAGTTCATGTCCATGGGTCATACATGTAGGTTCTTTGGCTTCTCCATTCCCTGTACTATTCTTAACATCCCCTCTTTTCTGTTTTGTACCTACCATTTATATTACTTATTCCCTGTACCTTTAATCCCATTCCCCACCACCTCTCACTCCTCACTGATAATCCTCCATGTGATCTCCATTTCTGTGATTCTGTTCCAGTTTTAGTTGTTTGCTTTGTTTTTTTTTGTTTGTTTGTTTTAGGTTCAGTTGTTAATAGTTGTGAGTTTGTTGTCCTTTTACTATTCATATTTTTAATCTTTTTTTCTTAGATAAGTCCCTTTAACATTTCATATAATAAGGGCTTGGTGATGGTGAACTCCTTGAACTTGACCTTATCTGGGAAGCACTTTATCTGCCCTTCTATTCTAAATGATAGCTTTGCTGGAGAGAGTAATCTTGGATGTAGATCTTTGCATTTCATGACTTGGAATACTTCTTTCCAGCCCCTTCTTGCCTGGAAGGATCTTTCAGGAAATCAGCTGACAGTCTGATGGGAACTCCTTTGTAGGTAACTGTTTCCTTTTCTCTTGCTTCTTTTAAGATTCTCTCCTTATCTTTAATCTTGGGTAATGTAATTATGATGTGCCTTGGTGTGTCCTCCTCGGGTCCAACTTCTTTGGGACTCTCTGAGCTTCCTGGACTTCCCGGAAGTCTATTTCCTTTGCCAGATTGGGGAAGTTCTCCTTCATTTATTTATTTGTTCAAATAAGTTTTCAATTCCTTTTTCTTCCTCTTCTCCTTCTGGGACCCCATAAGATTTGGATGTTGGAACATTTAAAGATGTCCTGGGAGTTCCTAAGCCTCTTCTTGTTTTTTTGAATTCTTGTTTTCTCATTCTTTTTTGGTTGGATGTTTCTTTCTTCCTTCTGGTCCACTCCATTGATTTGAGTCCCAGTTTCCTTCCCGTCACTGTTGGTTCCCTGTATATTTTCCTTTATTCCACTTAGCATAGCCTTCATTTTTTCATCTATTTTGCGACCATATTCAACCAATTCTGTGAGCATCCTGATTACCAGTGTTTTGTACTGTGCATCTGATAGGTTGGCTATCTCTTTGTCACTTTAGTGTATTTTCTTTGGGAGTGTTGATCTGTTCTTTCATTTGGGCCATTTTTTTTTTTTGTCTTGGCCATTTGTTTTTTTGTTAGTATAAGGGGTGGAACCTTAGGGGTGGAACCTTAGGCGTTCACCAGGGTGGGGCAACCCACATCGCTCCTTTGTGATGCTGTATGTGGGGGAGGAGGGGTCCAAGAGGGAACAATGGTACTTGCTCCACTCTGCGGGTTTTCAGTCCCTTCCCCTGCTACCCACAAGCAAATTGGGTCCTTCTGGTGCTGGTTCCTGGGTAGGTGGGCTTGCATACATTCTTTGACCCTGTGGGTCTCTCCATTGAACTCTCCTGTGAGGCTGGGAATTTCTCCTGCCGTCTTAACTGCCACAGGTTTTTTCAGTCAGTGGTTTTGAGGCTTTATTTCCCTGTACTGGAACCCTCGGTTGTGTAGTCTGTCTCACTCCCTCGTTGTTTCTACTGGTTTACCGCAGGTGAATGTGGGACTGTCAGCTTTAGCCTTGTCTGCCTGGTCCTCCAGCCCCTGCCTTGTCCCCTCCTTCCTGGCTGCCTGTCTCACCTCTCCTACCAATCTGGATGAGTATTTCTTCTTTAACTCCTTGGTTTTCAGACTTCCGTACAATTTGATTTTCTGGTATTTCTGGTTATTTTTGTTCGTTTTTAAATTTGTTGTTGTCTTTCTTTTGGTTGTGCAAGAAGGCAGATGTTATGTAACTATGCCTCCATCTTGGCTGGAATTCAGAATGAGAGTTCCTATTGCTCCACATCTTCACCAGGATTTGGAGTTGTCAGTGTTCTAGATTTTGAAATTCTAGTAAGTATGTAGTGATATTATTGTTTTAGTGACCTCTTTTCATATACTTATTTGCTATCCATGTATCATCTTAGGTGATGTATCTATTAAGGTCTTTGGCCTATTTATTTTTTATTTGGGTTGCCTGTTTTCTTGTTACTGAGTTTTTAAGGTTCTTTGTATATCAGATGTGTCTGCAAATATTTTCTCCCAGTCTGTCTTGTCTGATCATCTCTTAACCACGGTTTATTTTTCAAATTCTTATCATAATCTCTGGGCTGTTTAAAGTCTCTAGTTCTAATAATTCACTTTATATTATAATCCATTTAAAAAGACAAAAAGGGGAGAGAGGAGAGATTATCCTTCATCATTCCTGTACTTAGTGTTTTTTAACTGGGAGTGGTTTTGCCCTTTAGGAGACATTTGGTGAGGTCTGGAAAAATTTCTGGTTGTCCTGAGAAGGAATTGGTAATGGGATACTAAAGGCACCTAGTGGGTAGAGGCCAGGGATGCTACTAAGCATCATCTTACAATGTATAGAATTGGCCTTCACAACAAAGAGTCATCCAGCCCAAAATGTTTGTAGTGCTGGGCTTAGGAGCCCTGCTGATGTGTATATTATTTTCTTTAAGAAAAATCTTGCAGTGAGTGGAAGAAACTAAAATTGAAACTCACTGAAGAATGAGTTGAAATTGGCAGTTTTTGATTGTGTATTTGTTTTGAAAATTAAATTTTTTTACATTCTAAGATTTAATTGAGGATTAAGAGATCTTGTTTCGTTCACCACTTGTTCTCAAGTATGCCTAAATAGTGCTTGGACCTGTAGTAGGCACTCAGTTAATATTTGTCTAATGAATGAACTATCTAACCTTTAAAATTTTCTACCTCCAAAGGGAGACAGCCCTTGCTGGGTGGCTCATTTGGTTGGAGGGCCCATCTCAAACACCAAAAACATTGCAGTTTTGAATTCCAGTCAGGGGACCTAACTAGGTTGCAGGGTACCATCCCTGGTTAGGGCACATACTGTAGGCAACCAGTTAATGTTTCTGTTTCTTCTCTGTCTCTCTCTCTCCCCGCCCACTCCTCTCCCTCTCTCTCCCCCACCCTTCCTCTTTCTCTGAGATCAGTAAACATATCCTTGGGCAAAGATTTAAAAAGGGTGGGGGAACACAAATTATTTAATAGGTGTTAAAGTTTCAAAAATGTGAGCAAATTTGATGTGTCTTTCAATTTTCTTTGTGAACTTAGAAGAGTGGCCTTAGATTAGGCTTTGGAATGTAGGTAACTAACATTTTCATGAGTTTACTTCAGTGTTCAAAATGCTGATTGCTGGACAGAGACCAAAGTGCTTGAGTTACTTTTTATCAAATGACTGTGATAAAATGAATGGAGACGTGTTTGATGTATTCCTTATTTTGTTACCTATGAAGTAGATTTCATCTTTTGTTGCATAGGTACTTTGTGAAATACTCTTACCTTCTTTAAAACAAGACATTGTTATCTTGTAAGTTTTTGGTCTTATTTATTTAGCATGTCAAAAAGATATTTTGAAAAAATGACATTTGTATGGTATACAATGTGCTAGGCAAGGCTCTGGGAAGAATATAAACTAGCTTAAGACAGTGTGTGCTGTCAAGTTTCTTAAAATCTAACAGAGGTTTTCATTTTCTGGAACATACAATTCAATTAAAAGGCCATTAGGTGGGCCAGGCAAGGCAGGGTCCTTATGGGTGAGAACTGCAGTATGTAGGAGCCTGAATGGAGTTAGGAGAATGGACGAATGGACAAACTCAGGATGTCAGAGCATGAGTGGGGTAAATGGAATGTCCACATAGAGTGGGGTAATTTATAGCCCATTGGGCCAGGTTAACAGAAAGGCTTAATAAACATTTTTGATTGATATGTTAATTTGTAAAAAACATGCTATTTATCCTATTACTACCCAATTTGTAAGTAGAAAATTTAACTTTATAGATTTTACAATTAAAAGACAGGACCCAGAGTATCGCAGATACTCTCTCAACCTCTATTACAGCATGTTTATGTGTTTTATTTTTCCTGTTGTTTCCATTGACTGGGGCTGCTTCTTTGTTGGGGTTACCTATTTTCTCTGTCTGGAAGCATCTAGGATTGTTCTATCTTCAGTTCTCAAATTTCAGTGTTATGTTACTAGGTATGGATCTTAAATTTATTATGCTGCTATTGATGGCCTGCAGATTTGGGAAATTGGATTTTGTATTTCCTTAGAATGTGACTTTTTCTTTGTATGTCTGGAATGACTTCTAATTTTTGGATCTTCTTAGTTTTATTCTTTCTCTATTTTTTTCTTTCTCCTCTTTGTCTTTTGTTTTGTTCTCTCATTTCCCCTGCCCCCTTATCCTCAGCTTTTTCATAATTAATTGCATTTTTATTTTAGGAATGCTTTTCATTATTAAGAATTTTCTTGCTTTCTGTTTAGTGTATATAGTACACCACTTTAGTTTTGAGTCCAGTATTATCTCAAATCTCTGAAGGTAGAGATTAAAGTTTTCTTGTTTTTGAAGCTTTTTTTTTCTTTCTCATCCTTGATAATACTTTTTTCTTAGGCCATTTTTCTTGTTATTTAAAAAATTTACACCTTGATTTTCTTCTTTTGTTTTAGAGACTTTTAAATGTCTGGTAATTCATATTTGCTTATATTTAAGACAGAGATATTGGATACTGTTTTAGAGCTCTGTTAAAGGGGATAGGGGCAGTGGAGGTCTGCTGTTCTGTATATGTTTTAATTGCTCTGTTTTTATTCTCTTTCTTACTCTTCTTCCTTTAGATCTCAAATTTCCTAGTTCTGTATAGTTACGGCTTTCTTCTGGGCATATCAGCCTTATAAACTCATCAAGGACTGTATTCTGTGAGCTTACTTTAGGCTACTACTGCTTTCATTCTGTTTCACCAATTCTGCTTTATTTATTTTTCATCTTCCAAAAGTTGTTAAATTTGTTTGTTTGTCTGTACATGGTCCTCTCTTCCATTCTCATTTTCATTGTTGTTTTATGACAATTGTTGTCCTTTACTTTTATTTTAGAGGAATTTTTTTTAGTGAAAGGAGATAAGTGGATTTTGTTAGTCAACCAGTTTTAATTATTGGAAGGACAAATATTTAGGATTGTGGTGATGGAAAAGGTATGGGGGAATGTGAAGAAAGAGGAGGAGGAAGATAGAATAAATCCCAGGGTGGGAAATGATAGAGGCAAAGGTTTGTAAACAGTAGAGAATAATTCCTCTTTATAGTATTGTAATAGGTCATTAACAAATACTTGCTCAATGAATAAATAACAAATTTTCTTTTTTTAAATTTTTAAATTTTAATTGTTGTTCAAGTACAGTTTTCTGCCTTTTACTACTCCCCTCCCCGCCCTCTCCACCTCCCTCCCATTTCTACCCCCTCCTTGTTTTTGTCCATGTATCCTTTATACTTGTTCCTGTAAACCCTTCCCCTTTTCCTCAGAAATACCCTCCCTTCTCCCCTCTGGTCACTGTCAGCCTGTTCTCTATTTCAGTGTCTTTGGTTATATTTTGCTTGTTCGTTTGTTTTGTTGTTTAGGTTCCTGTTAGAAGTGAGATCATATGGTATTTGTCTTTCACCACTTGGCTCATTTCGCTTCCCATAATGCTTCCCAGTTCCATCCATGCTGTCGCAGAGGGTGGGAGTTTCTTCTTTCTTTCTGCTGCATAGATGAATAATGAATTTTCTAGCATGCTAATATTGGGGGTGAAAGTACTTTGAAGAAAACTTGTATTTGAATAAATTTTAAGCAAAGAAACCAAATCGATGACTTACTTTTTTTTTTTTCAGGATCATCTCAAAAATGGCTACAGAAGAAGATTTTGCCGATCTCCTAGGTGATTTATATACTTATATATAGTTTAAGATGACTTTTATTACCATCTTCAGAAAGTAGAATTTGTAAATGAAGGAAAAATTATTATCTTTGACTCAAATAATGATTTATTTTTTAAGTGCATTCTATCTATAATTAAAATTTTTTTTATTGTTGTTCAATTACAGTCATCTCTGTTTTTCCCCCATTAGTCTCCCCTTGCCATACATGACCCTTACCTCCCACATTCAGTCCTCCCCCATGTCTTGTCTTTGTCCTCAGGTCCTTTAAAAGCTCCTTGATTGGACACTTCCCCTTCTTTCCGCTGTTATCCTCCTCCCACCTCCGTTCTGGTTACTACTGTCAGCTTGTTCTTTATTTCTTTGTCTCTGTTTCTATTTTGCTCACTTGTTTGTTTTACTGATTAAGTTCCACTTATAGGTGAGATCATATGATATTTGTCTTTCACTGCCTGGCTTATTTCACTTAGCATAATACTCTCCAGTTCCATCCAAGCTGTTGTGAAGAGTAGGAGCTCCTTCTTCATTTCTGCTGTGTAGTATTCCATTGTGTGAAGTGTACCACAGTTTTTTGATCCATTCATTTACCAATGGGCCCTTAGGCTGTTTCCAGCTCTTGGCTATTGTAAATAATGCTGCTGTGAACATTTGGGTGCATAAGTTTTTTTGAATTGGTATTTCCAGAGCAATGGACATAAAGGAAAGAATAAACAAATGGGACTTCATCAAAATAAAAAGCTTCTGCATAGCTGAAGGAAATATCAGCGAAATGAAAAAGGAACCAACTGTATGGGAAAATATATTTGCAAATGATACCTCTTAAAGGATTTGATTGCCAAAATATGTAAAGAATTCACATGACTCCATACCAGGAAGACAAAAAAATCTAATAAAAAAATGGGCAAAGGACTTGAACAGATAGTTCTCTAAGGAGGACATACAAAGGGCCCAGAGACATGAAAGAATGCTCAGCATCACTAGCTGTCAGAAAGATGCAAATTAAAACTACAGTGAGGTATCCCTTTACACTGGTCAGAATGTCCATCATAAATCAACAAACAACAAACACTGGTGAGGTTGTAGAGAAAAGGGAACCCTAGTACACTGTTGGTGGGATTGCAGACTGGTGCGGCTACTATGGAAAACAGTATGGAATTTCCCCAGAAAACTAAAAATGGAACTGTCTTTTGACCTGGCTGTTCCACTGCTTGGATTATACCCTAAAATAATGGTTTCTATATCCACTAAGTAGTCATTTTAGTTATTTTATATGAAGAAACAAATAGTAATGTAAGCATGAAATGACTTAGTGGCAGTGAGAAAAGGAGTTCATTTGATAAATGATGGACTGGGAAGAGGCTGTTGCGACTGATGACAGCTATAGGAAAAGAAAGTACTCTCAAGAATAGATTAAATGGTAATAGAAAAATGTAGCTTGTTCAGTGGGACTAAAAGAAGAGGTGGGTGTGGTTATAAAGGGTCAGTAAAAGAGTCTTTGTTGGTAATGGAACTGTTTAATATCCTGATTGCGGTGGTGGTATCTGAACCTATATATGATTAATTGTATAGAACTAAATATATACACACATTAGTACATACAGAACTGGAGAACTCTAATTAAGATTGGTGGATTGTATCAGTATCCTGGTTCTGGTAATATACTAAAGTTTTGCAGTGTTTTGAGATTTAAGGAAAACAGTAAATTGGAAAAGGGAGCTCATTAGTTTTTACAACTGCATGTGAATGTACAGCTTACTTAATATAATTTTTAATTAAGAACTTATACTGATTCATAAACTACTGCTATATTAATGATATTGAATCAAAAGCACGTTTGAGAACTTGTAGAGAAGACTGTGTTACTTGGAGCTGTTAGGATTTGCGGCAGTAGAGTCTTTATTAAAAAAGAATTTGGGGAATAAATGGATTTGTTCAAAAAAATTTGTGCTCTGTGAACCAAATAACCGTGGTTCAATTCCCAGTCAGGGCACATGCCTGGGTTGCAGGCCAGTTCCCAGCAGGGGACACACAAGAGGCAACCATACATTGATATTTCTCTCCCTCTCTCCTTCCCTTCCACTCTAAAGATAAATAAATAAAATATTTTTTAAAAAATTGTGTTCTTGTTTAGGTACATCTAAAGCCTTACACAGCTTTAAACATTGCTGTCCTATCTAGGGATATAATTATTAATGTAGATAATGACATATTACTTCACATACTTTTCTGGGAATTCTTGGAGTCAAGTACTTACTTTGTCCTCAGATGGTAAAGGTGATGTTTTCCCCATTAAATAAATTAACATTTTATAATAAGGAGATAGGGAATTTTCAAAGTAGATGGTAATGTAAATAACAAATATTTTCTGGAAATAATATATCAAAATATTTTCCTTCTTTCCTTCTTATTAGGGCACCTGACATTAATTTGAGGCAAGACCAGAACATACTGGTAATTTTACAAGACTGCTTTGAAGAAAAAAGTAAGATTTCATTTCCAAATGTACTTTGAGGGTCTGGATGGGTGAAGATATGAATTTGTCATACTAATAATCAAATTAGCAAATATGTTTCAGAATCTGTTATAAAATATTGTAAAATATTTTCTCAGGAATTTTGGTTACATGTGCAATCTTTCATGTATTCAGTATCTTCCAGTACCCAGAGGATAATACGGGCAAAAATGAGAACAATTGTCATTTTCTTTAGTTCACACTAGATTCCTGCCGCAGCCCGCTGCAGCAGGGGGGTCGTAAGTCAGGGCGGGGGATTGAATAATAATAATGGAGAGGGTCGATTACTCTGGTGGTAAAAGACAAGTTTATTGCAATGGCTGGAGCCTTTTTATGCAAGCCACAAACAAAGAACAATGAGTGACCTTAAGAGTTACATCTTTGGTACATGACGCATATGCCCAGACTATGTTCCTTCTTGCGTACGGGAACAATCAGATAGCTAGCAGTAGGGAGGCAGTCAGGACTCAGAACGGCCTTGA
>PVKM010022893.1:0-21552 GCA_004027735.1 Carollia perspicillata | reverse complement strand
TCTAATTGAATTTACTCCTTCCCCGCTTCGAGCAGAGTGGAATTAGCTCAAAATCTTTCTCATCCATCTGCGTTGCTTTGTCAAATATTTTTAACCTCTCCAGTCTTGCTCTTTAGACTGGCTGTCGTTTCCCGTCCTCTTTGTCTAGGGCTCATACCTTTATTTCCTCACTGCCATTTTTGTTGGAGTTTGTAAGGGACCAGAGATTGCACATTCAATATGTCAATTTATTAGAAGTCTGTAATTTTCTAAAATCCTGTGAAAAAGTGTATAATGCACATTTTCAGTCAGTGTTTCACTTAAGAACATTTCAGTAAAGGCAAAGTTATGAAGTAAATATAGTTAGTATTTCAGACCAGAGGTGATGAACTTTCTCTCCTAAGGGCCAGATAATAAATATTTTAGGCTCTGTTTTATATTTTTCTATTCTTTGACAGCTCTTTAAAAATGTAAAAAATATTCTTTGGTTGAAGTTTGTGGATTGGATTTGGCTGAGAGGCCTCAGTTTGCTGACCCCTCTTTGGATTTATTTGCAGTGATCTTGTTAGGCAGCATGACTTACCGTTGAGGAAGAAAGTCTTTTCTTAATTAGCCTTTCCTAATAGAATAGCAAACTCTATTACTACAGGTGATTGGATTTTTAAAGTAAACTAGCGAGAGCTAATACTTCTTATTCTGACTTTCAGATGGTGACCCCGATAACTACGTTGCTTACTATCGGAGAGCCACTGTCTTTCTAGCTATGGGCAAGTCAAAAGCAGCACTTCCCGATTTGACCAAGGTGATTGAACTGAAGGTGGACTTCACTGCGGTAAGTGCAGCTAAGCTTTCTTTAAAGGAGGATTTAAGGGAACTTTGAAGAGGTCGTTTGTTTCTCATGGTGACGACTGGTATGCTGGGCATAGCTGGAGGATGTGAAAGCCGGCCACTGTGGTGTGGTGGACTGGCCAGTAAGAGACCTCCGAAGACCCTGGCCTGAAAGGCCTGTATGAAAGACGAACAGTGGGTGCATTAGATAATTTTTAGAATCTTAATGGGGACATCCACTTGTCTTCTAGAAAGACCTCTGTGTGGAGGCTGGAGAGCAGGGCAAGCAGTGAGGCTGATAAGTAAGTTGACTAAGTGGCTGTTAAATTAAAAGGCTGCCCAGTAACGAACAACAGTTTTGTAATCAACAACAATTAGTGTGTAGCCGGAACAAGAGAGAAAAGGGGGTCATTCAGCGAAGCAGTGGTCTGTGGGGAGGACACAATGCAGGCTTCAGAAGCGGAGGGTCGGGAGGTCAGTGTAATGGCTTAGGATCAGAGGACCCACTGGATGGTTTCAAAATTAATATGGTAACTCATTTGTTGATTATATCCTGCCATATTCCAAAAAGAATTTGAGATAACTAATTAGATATAGGTGAATGTTCAGCTTGAAATATTACTATTATTTCAAGATGGAATTCCCAAGTATCTAATTTTCTTTGATCTATTACTTTATACAGCCAAGCACAACCTTTCACAAAGGTTAAGTAGCTCCTTATCCTAGTATTATAGTAGCTCTTAGCTGGTTGAGGTGGCTTTAATACTGCTTTTTGTGTGTATTGATGCACTTAACAGAGGACTAGGGAAATTTTTTATCATAGAAGTAATATATAAGTTGTAGTGGAATATCTATGTCGTTTCTCTTAATATTTTTAAAATGTTTCAGTTACAGTCGATGTACAATATTACGTTAGTTTCAAGTGCACAACATAGTGATGGGACGTTTATGTACCTCACAGAGGATGCACCCTGATAAGTCCAGTGCCCATCTGATTCCCTACTTGGTTGTTACAGTATTATTTACTCTGCTCCCTATGATTTACTCCCTTTCCCTGTGCTATACTTTACATCCCCATGATTTAATAATTGCCCATTTCTACCCTTTCACTCTTCTCACCCTTCCCCCTGAACACCCTACCATCCGGCAGCCATGAATTTGTTCTCTGTATCTATGCATTTATTTTGTTTTTTTAGATTCCCTTATCTGTGAAAGCAAATGGTATTTGTCTTTTCTGACTTTGCCACTTAACATGATACCCTCTAGGTCCATTCATGTTGTCACAGATGGCAGTATTTCATTCTTTTTTACGGCGGAGTAATACTCCAATGCATCTGTAAATAAGTACCAAGTCTTCTTTGTCTATTCATCCATCAGTGGACACTTATGCTGCTTCTGTATCTTGGCTATTGTAAATAATGACGCAATGAATGTAGGGGTGCATATATATTTTCAAAATAGTGTTTTGGATTTCTTTATATAAACACTAAAAATGGAATTGCTGGGTCATTGGTAGTTGTATTTATATTGTTTTCCGTAGTGGCTGCACCATTTTACCATCCCACCAACAGTGCACGAGGGTTTCCTTTTTTTTACAGCCTCACTAACACTTGTTTATTGATTTATGGATGATAGCCATTCTGACAAGTGCCCTCATCGGAATGTTGCGTTTCCTGATGATTAATGATGAGCATCTTTTCATATGGTTGACCATCTGTATATCCTTTTTGGAGAAGTTGTTTGAGCTCCTTACATATTTCGGATATAAATCTCTTAGAATATATCTCCCATTCAGTAGGTGGTTTCACATTTTGATGATGGTTTCCTTTGCTGTGCAGAACCTTGTAAGTTCGATGTAGTTCCATTGGTTTGTTTTCTTTTGTTTCCCTCGCTTGAGGAGCCAGATCCAAAAAATCATCGCTAAGAGCGATGTCAAAGAGTTTACTGCCTATGTTTCCTTTTAGGAGTTTTATGGTTTCAGGTCTTAAATCCTCTCATGTATTTTATTGAATAAGGAACGTGAAAAACAGAATGGTTATGTGGTTACTCACCACTGACGCACCTGCTGAAAACACACGGGCTCACAGACGGGCATTTGGGGAACATGATGGGATGCAGAACACAAACCGGTGTCCAAAAAACACCTGTACCGCTGCACCGTGCAGAGCACTGGCCGCTCACCCTCTGGCTTGTTGGCTGACCGAGCGCCATGGCTCCCTGCTGCTCCTTGGCGTCACGGGGGAGTATTATGCCACATATTGCTATCCTGGGAAAAGATCAAAATTCAGAAATCGAAGTGCGGTTTCTAATGTGTACCACTTTTGCACCATTGCAGAGTCGAAAAATTTTAAGTTGAACCGTCGTAAGTTGGTCACCATCCATATATTCACCACTGCCTAGTTCTAGCATATTTTTTACTCAAAAAGAAACCCTGCACTCATTAACAGCCCTCCTGTATCTTCTCTAGCCCCTGGCAACCACTTATTTTTCTGTCTCTGTGGGCTTTGTATATTTCACATAAGTGAAATCATAAAATATGTGGCCTCTTGTGTCTTTTTTTCACTTAGCATAGTGGTTTCCAGGTTCATGCTGCTGCAGGTTCCGGCACTTCGTTCCTTTTTATGGCTGGACAGGGATCCCACTGCGTGGACACACCACGTGTGCTCACTGATTTATTAGTTGGTGGCAGTCTGGGTTATTTCTGCTTTTTGGCTCTTGCTGTGAACATTCGTGGACAAGATTTTGTGTGGACACGTTTTCAAGTTTTTTGGGTATAGCAAAAAGTACTCTTAAGGAAATATACTTTGTTAAAAATTATACATATTCATTGATTCCAGGAAGTATTCCTAGAGTGCCACGTCAAATAGGCATTGGGAAATAAAGATTTCGTTAATACTTCATTAGCTTAGTTTTATTCTTTGTGTTTTAAACAAAATTTAGAAATGCATTGTCCTCAGAACATCCTTTTTTTTGTTCTAGGCAAGATTACAGAGAGGTCATTTATTATTGAAACAAGGAAAACTCGATGAAGCAGAAGATGATTTTAAAAAAGTGGTAAGTTCAATTTGTATTTGGTTCTGTGAACATGTTATTTTGAGTGAGCATATTAGATTTATATTTTATAGGAAGACATTTTTTAAAGATTTTTTATTTAGTTTTAGAGAGAGGGGAAGGGAGGGAGAAAGGGAGGAAGAGAAACATCGATGTGTGAGAGATACATTGATTGGCTGCCTCTTGCATTCCCCCAACTGGGGACCTGGCCCACAACCCAGGCATGTGCCCTGACTGGGAATCGAACCAGTGACTTTTCGGTTCACAGGCTGGCACTCAATCCACTGAGCCACACCAGCCAAGGCGAAGATATTTAATAATAATTTTATAGCTAAAAGGGAAAAATCACTTGATATGTGTATGTAAGAATCACACTTCCTGAATTAATATTAGTGGCTGACATCAAAGAACCATTTTAGTAGATGGTAGGTACTGTCTGTGGAATAAATATGTAATCCTAATTCAGTTTATATAGTGCACACTCTCTGTTTTGTCTTTTATGAGAAACTGGGGATGTCAGCTGAGCTAGTCTCTGCTCCTCAGGGTGTAGGTAGTATCATCCCCCTTTTGATTGGTGAAGAAAATGCCGATAATATATAGATAATAAGTGTTAAAGTCAGGACTTGGGGTTAGTCTTTTTCCATTTAGACTTTATTTTAAAGCATTAATAATACAAAATGTCTTTGGAAATTTTCACAACCTGCCACTGAGAGACGGTAAAACTATTTTACTAGCTATCTATTGCTGCGTAACAAATTGCCCGAAGTTAGCAGCTTACAGCAACACTTATGATCTCACAGTTCGTGGGGTCAGGAACCTGGGCAGGTGCAGCTGGACCCTTTGCTCCAGGGTCCCCCACAGGCCACCGTCCGGGCGTCAGACAGGGCTGTAGTGTAATCTGGAGGCTCGGCAGGGGGAGGAACTGCTTCCAAACTCACGTGGGTGTTGGCGGGATTTAGTTCCTCTCGAGCTGTTAGACTCAGTTTTTTGAGCTGCCAGCCAGAGGCTCCCTTTGGTTCCGTCTTATGTGGGCCTCTCCACGAAGCAGCTCACTGCATGGCAGCTTGAGTCAGTAGAGTGGACAAGTGAGAAGGCAAAGGTTGACCGAGAGAGAGGAAGGGGGGGAGGAGGGGGAGATACCGATCCATCAACATGGAAGTTAGTGTTTTGTACCTAGTTCAGGAAGTGATATCCTTTCACCCCTGTCTTATTCTGTTTGTCAGAAGGGGTTACAGTTTCTTCCCATACTCAAGGGGAGGGGATCACACGAAGGCATGGATTCCAGGAGGTGGGGATCATTTGGGCCATCTTAGAAGTCTTCTCTCTACAACTACCAATCCGCTGTTTTCATTTGAGGTCTCAGAAATAGGGGTTCATTTAGAGCAGATGAGTGAATGGCTTGCCTCTCTGTCCCAGCCCTCATCCCATAGCTATTAGGGCTTTGATCTGAAAGCTCAGTGACCACAGTAAATGGTAAGAAATAAGAAATAAACTATTGTCATGGTTAGAGCTTTGGCTGGAAGGGTCAGAAGTGTAAAACAGGCAAGAAGAGAAGGGACATCAAGGAACACCAGTAGGGTCCAGCCTCTACATGTGAACGCCCTGGAATGTAAGAGGACAGCTGGGAGGAGTCTGCAGCCTTGTAGTGAGTGAAAACCATCATCTCACTTAACCCTCTTTGAAACTCTGCAGGGTTGTCAGTCAGTCCTTAGCTTGTTTCTCCGATTCCTCTCTTACCTCCTTAGAAAGATCCCTTCCCTCCCTTCCTAGCTGCCTCCCAGTCCCAAAGAGGCCCAGGTGACCTGTGCTCATCCCCTTTCCTGTTCCCATTGTCTGAGTGTGGAGCGAGTCTGAGCTGCCATCCTCAACCTTGAGACACGGAGGGCTGTCTCCTCCCTGACCCTCCAACAAGAAAAACCAGGTGGCAGAGACCAGCCGCTCACGTTTCAGAGGAAGGTGTGCATTCCGTCCAAGGAGTCAGTCCCTAATTCGTACAGCATGCTCTGTCCAAAAGGGAGTGCTGGTAGTGTATGTACGGAAAACAAGTTATCGGTAGACTTCCACTCTTACCAAAAGCAGAGTGCAGCCCACACACCTTTGCACTCCTCCCTCTGCGGTCTGCCAGAAGTACTGAAGACCAGCCCCAGGATGATGAAACAGTCACAGACAAGCATTCCATGGCCCTAACGCAACTCCCTTCTGCTGGGTATCTCAGTCATGCAGGGACAGTCCACCCTGTGAGCAAGCTGGGTGACCAAGTCCTTCCCACCTACCTGGGACTACTTAGATTCATCTGTTCCTTCGAAAGCCAGAGGTCACACAGACAGGATACCCAGAGTATCCTAAAAACAAATGGGGAACTGTGGAGCCCCTACCAAATGATGGTAATGTTAAGGTGTTTCATTCGGAGTGCCTTCTCCTACCAGGTGCATATGGGGTGTTTTAAAACCATGAATCCACTTAAAGGGGAAGCAGTGTGACTGGTCAATTGAAAGAGAAATATTTCCAGAAATAATCGACGATTGTTTGTACCACACCTAAAATCGAAACCCATCAACTACAATTCCCATCTTAATAAGAATGTTAGATTTCAGGAATTACTGCATATAAACTGTAATCTTACAGAAAAAAGTCAGTAGCTTTTTAACATAGGCACTCGATTTTCTGAGCCATTGCACCTAAGATTTTCCACCGGGAGGGAGGCACTGTGGAGCCACAGTGCGTGAGACCGGGGGTGGGGTGCACTCGGAGCAGGCACGGGGGCTCACTGGGGTGACGGGAATCGTCGAAACCCATGGTGATGGCTGCGTGAATGTTAAAAATCACAGAACCGCACACTCAAAATGAGTGCATTTTTGGTGTATAAATTATACCTAGATAATGTCGTTAAAAAAGAGACAAAGTATAAATCTCTTAAAACTCATAAGTCTTTAAAATAATGGTATTACTCTTATTTTCCCCTGTAAATTCTTCCTTTCTTATTACAACACTGTAGCTCTTCCAGTAACAAATCTTTTTGTCTTATAACCTCTAAGAAAACCTTCTTTTTCAGTTTCCCTGTGTTTTTCATTATTTTGGTAAAATTACTTTATACTTAAAATACTTCGAAATTTAACTAGAAGGCAAAATACATAACTAGAAGGCAAAATACATAAAGTTCGAGTTCTTTTTTTCTCTAGTTAGACATAAGAAAGTGAGAAAGGCGCTGTCCTGTTCCCTTCGTTCTTCTCCGCCCTTGCACATCCCTCGACACGCTCGCTTCCCTGCCAGCGTCGGGACGGGTCGTCTCCGGACGGCAGCTGTGCTGCCCGCTCCCGCGCACCCGCGCACCGTGATGGTGGAAGGCGCCTTTGCTGCTGCTTCCCACGGGGGCAGCGCCGGGAGCAAGTCAGCGGACAAGCCGGTTTGGCCTGTGTCCCCACCCTTTTTGCCCATGAACTTGAGTATTGGGAATGGTCAGATCACTGTGCATGTTATGGGTATTAGACCTGAGATTGAAAACCCTGTTTAATTTATTATTCTTACAGCTCAAATCTAATCCAAGTGAAAATGAAGAAAAGGAAGCCCAATCCCAACTTACAAAATCTGATGAAATGCAGCGTTTGCGTGCACATGCCCTCGATGCCTTTGAAAACTCAGATTATATTGCTGCTATAACCTTCCTTGACAAGATTCTAGAGGTGAGGTTATTAGGTATTGCAACTGACAAGCCTAACACGCACTGCTTTTTACGATAAGGCATGACCGTCCACTTTGACACGTTCTGTGCCGCAGGAACCTAGATAGCGGGAAATCAGATAGGTCCTAATGCTCTCAGCTCTTCAGTGAGAGAGGGCGTTTATGTGGAACTAAATTTGGAACTGAGGTTTGCAGTAAATGTAATCAATGTGTTGTGGAATGGGAGTTAATA
This sequence comes from Carollia perspicillata, assembly GCA_004027735.1. Taxonomy (NCBI): domain Eukaryota; kingdom Metazoa; phylum Chordata; class Mammalia; order Chiroptera; family Phyllostomidae; genus Carollia; species Carollia perspicillata. The sequence goes on along the minus strand of PVKM010022893.1, from coordinate 13,784 downwards.
TTTTTACACATTGCTTGCTTTAGTAGTTCTGTTTGATTTTACTAGTTCTGTTTGATTTTACATTATTTTTTTGGGGGGTGTAGAAAACTCTAGAGGTTAAATAATGGGGTAGAAGATGGAAGCTGGATAAGAAAAAGGGAAAACAATGTCCCGGAGGACAGAGGGGTGTCCGGAGTGGGGAGCGTCGGGGGAGAAGGCAGGCGAAGAGGTGCTGGGACCCCGGCGGTCCTAGGTTGGGAAAGCGGTCTGCGGTTTCCTCGCCTCAAAGGACTTAGTGACAGGTGGTTTCAGAAGGAAGTTGACAAAACATGTGAGATGCAAGTATCAATGTGCATCATTTACTGTTGCTTTCTTAAAGTCTAGTCTTTTGTTTCTCGAGGTCTGTGTTTGGGATGCCGAGCTGCGGGAACTTCGAGCTGAATGTTTTATAAAAGAAGGGGAACCTAGGAAAGCGATAAGTGACTTAAAAGCCGCCTCAAAACTGAAGAACGACAATACCGAGGCTTTTTATAAGATCAGCACACTGTACTATCAGCTGGGAGATCATGAGCTGTCCCTCAGGTCAGTTCTAGTGACACCGTCCCCTCACCTTTTTATTGTGGCACTGAGATAATAATCTGTTTTCTTTTTAATTTTAAAGTAATAAAATTGTGGTAAAGACTTTTTATTATCTTGTTATATATTCTGTGTTTCTACCCTATTGTATATTTATACATTTTAAGTTATTCTACTTCCACAGTTTATTTTCATGAATTGTGTGCATTAAAATAAAGGTGGGTATCATATTTGTAGAAGCAACATGAAACATTTAACGTATAACTCTATTTAAATCATTTTAATTTGAACTAGGAAGTATGGGCATGGTACAGTGCCAAATATAAAAATATATGGTAAATTATTAAGCCAGTATGTTTTACTCATTACAAAAAACACACTTTTTATTGTTTCTGTATTTAATATGGAAAAGTACTCATTGATTTTTTCTTGACTTGGAATATTTTCTCTTTTTAAATACATGAGCAGTGAAGTTCGTGAGTGTCTTAAACTTGACCAGGATCATAAAAGGTGTTTTGCCCACTACAAACAAGTAAAAAAACTCAGCAAGCTGATCGAGTCAGCTGAAGAGCTCATCCGAGAGGGCAGGTAAGAATGTGCTGTCCAGGCTCTCCAGCCTTCCCTCGTCAGCTTGCTCTTTCACTCCTCAGCAGTGGAAGGTGGAGGACCATGGACAGCACTTAACAAACCTACCACAACGGGACACCGCAAGAGCGAGTCAGAATACAGAAAACCGTAACTGCATAGTCTTACCAGATTCATTTCTGTTTCGCCAAATGTTTATTGAGTATCTCCTTATCCGGTACTGGCTGTGTACTGAGGTCCCAGAAATGCCTGTGACTGTCGTTCCTGGTCTTGAGAAGCTTACGGTGTAGGGATGGAGACAGATGTCCACACTGATTAGGAAAAGGGGGTGTGGTCAGAGAGCCATCGAGATGTGAGAGTGCAGAGACCCCTCCACTGTGCAGGAGCCTGGGCTAACGGTTCTTTCGTGGCAGTCCCTGGAAAGTACTGTGCCTCTCTCTGGCCTCCATGATTCCTACAGAGAAATCCATTGTCATTTTAATGTTTTTTTTCTCCTAAAAATAAGTATCATAAAAATGATAAGTATCATTTTTTTCTCCTAAAAATAAGTATCATGACTGCTTACAAGCATTGTTTTCCTTGTCTTTAGTATTTGTAAGTTTAATTATGATGTGTCTCCATGTGCATTTCCTTGTGTTTGTCCTTTTGGGAGTTTGTTTAGTTTCTAGACTTTGTAGGTTTATACTCTGTCAAACTTGGGAAGTTCCCAGCTAACAGATTTGGAGTACTTTTTCAGCCCTTCCCTCTCTGTAATTTGCTTCTTAGACCCTGACTGATACAAATGTTAATTCTTTCGTTTTAGCCCCACAGGTTCCTGGGCGCATTCACTTTTGTCAGTTTAGTTTCTCTCCGTTAAGGTTTGGTCTTTCTTGTTCCAATTCACTGATTGTTCCTGTCTCCTTCAGTCGGCTATTGCTATAGCGCACATTCAGGGAGCTTGTTAATTTTGGTTTTTCTGTTTTTCAGTTCTAAGAATTCCGTTTGGTTATTCTTTTATGTCTTCTGTTTCTTTGTAGAGAGTGTCTGTCTTTGTTGAGGCATTTTTGTTCATCTGCTGTAAGTGTGTTTGTCATTGCTGCTGTTCTCTCGGCCGCTGTGAAGCTGTTATCGGATTGTTGTAACGTGTCGGCCCTCTTGGTGCTGGAATGTGTCCTACTCAGTTTGAGATCTGCTCCTTGATGTGATGAGTGGGGTTTTTCGTAAGACTGTTTTTGTATGTCAATCTTCTGTTTTGGCGGGGGTTTTTGGACGTTGCTCCAGCAAAATGGTGTGGGGCGGGGGGACGTAGAAGTCTCCCCCTCAGCCTTCATCAGCGTTCGAGGAGCGAGAGGCTCCTTGGTGCTGCTGGGTGCGGGTGCGAGTCTGGGGGCTCGTTTTCAGCCGTGGGGAAGGCCCTGGCTCCCTGCCTGGCCCTCTCGGACCCTGTCTCGTGCGGGTTCCAGCACGGTCACTGCAGCCTAACCAGGAGCCAAGTCCAGGCTCTCCCGGGGGCCTGCTCGCAGTGTTCGTTGTGGGGCCATAGTTTCCTCAGGAGTTTGGCTGGAGCTGAGCCATTACTGTCTGAAGCTCTCTGTCTCGCTGTGGCTGGTACGGCTCGGTTGGAGAGCGTCGTCCCACAGACTGAAAGGTTGTGGGCTCCGTCCTGGGTCGGCTGGGAGGCACCCGATCAATGTTTCTCTCTTCAATGTTTCCTTCCCTCTTTCTCTCCCTCCCCTCCCCCTAAAACCAGTAAGCTTTTCCTTGGTTGAGGATTGAAAATAAAAAGTTTATCTTGCTGAGCTGCTCTTTCCATGTGTTTTGGCTTGGGACAGCAGGCTTCTGCTTTTCGTTTGTTTGTTTGGGTCGTGTGTGCGGTGTGTTTGTACCCGCTGGCGTTTCTGGGTTGCTGGCTCCCTCGCTCTAAGTCTGGGGTACGGGAGGCAGAAAAGAAACCCAGGGAACTCACCACACTGTTTTCCCTCAGGTCCGGGTCTCTGGCTGGTCTACCCTCTTTCCCTTTCCGAGTCTCCCCACGTTTTAAAAATATTTAATGTCTAGGATATTTATTTGTACCTAGCTAGACAAATCGGGGTAAGTACATTTATCCCACCTTCCCAGAAGTGAGCTTTTTTTAACACAGTATTTTTCTAATTGAACTTTAATTGGAGCTAATTGTTTCACATGTGGTTGTAAGAAGTAAAGCGAGGTCTCCCATACTCTGCAGGTCCTATGGTTGTTCTGCCATCGTGGAAAAGTCATCTGCATTTAAAACTGAAGACTGCAGTACTTTGGGAACAACGTGCCATGCTATCTGTCTTCTAGTATCTATACAACTTAGTCCACAGCATGACTGCTACTTTTCAGTCGTTTGCAAAATGCTGAAACAGCTTTGTTGTTCCTAAAAGCTACTGTAGACAGGAATTTAAACAGGTTTCTTCTGCAAGGAAGTACATTGTACTTAGTGGTGAACACTACCATTCATTATATAAAATAGCATGTATGTAACGGGCTCCGCTATTTCATGAAAGTTAGTGACCAAAACATAACATTTTATTTCTGCTTTGCTGAACGTGCTCCATGGAAGTCAGACCTGAATGAGTTTTACTCAGGGTCAAAATCATGAGCATTTCTCCGTAAAGGCACTCATCAGGTGGACTGACCGGTACTCCAGGTGTGCCCTGGTTTAGCCTTTTCGGTGGCCCTGTGTTTCATCTCCTAACTCTTACTTGCAGACTGTGTTTCCTGCCACTGTGGTAAGTTAAAAGCAGCAGGTGGAAGCATATGCTCATTCAGGTAAACTGATTAAGCAACACAAAGTGAAGAACAGAGGGTTTTTCCTCTGGCTCTGGAGGCAGAATTTGTTACTCATCCTGATTTACTCATTTCATAGATACACAGATGCGACCAGCAAATACGAATCCGTCATGAAATTAGAGCCTGGTGTTTCGGAATACACAGTTCGTTCAAAGGAAAGGATTTGCCACTGCTTTTCTAAGGTAACCGTTGACCCATTCCCAGAAATCATTCACGTTGTTACTGGAGATGTGAAAGTCTAACACGTGCAATAGAGACCGGAAACCACTTTCTCACGTCTACTTCCAGGACGCCAAGCCTGTGGAAGCCATCCGCGTGTGCTCCGAAGTGCTGCAGGCGGAGCCCGGCAATGTGGGCGCCCTGAAGGACCGGGCAGAGGCCTACCTAGTAGAAGAGATGTACGACGAGGGTACGTCTGCGGGGAGTTGGCTTTCCAGGTCTAAAAGCTGATGCGTGTGGAAATGAGCACGTGCTTCAAATCTGTTGTTTAGAACAAGTTTACCGGATACCAGGAAATGCTGGTGATTTTAGAAGAATGGCAGGGACTCCACAGTTCTTCTTCCTTAGTAGAACTCGAAAGGTATGCCAGCTAAGGAAAGAGTTTTGTCGAAATCAGTTCAGTGGCACTTAAAAATGAAAATTTTAGTGTTTCTTTTAGACAAGTTTGAAAAGATAAGTAACAAAATAGAAAATTTAATTTATATCATCCAGTTGTAATCACTGTTAATTTTGAATTTATCTTTCAGACGTTTTCTATACATAGTCTATTCTATATAATATACATATGCATATATAGTATACATTATAGTATACATACGGCATACATACTTATGTCATATATTCCTAAATATAAAATGTTCTGTGCCCCCTAAGCTGTTTAATAACATTAGGGTAGTTGCTTATCCTACGCTATTCAAGTGAAGTCACAGACAGAGTTTTCCGTTAGATGTTGTGAAGACCTTGAATAATGGCAGTGCCCTATTCTTGCAAGATAACTAAGGCACATACAGTAATATACATGTTTTGAAGCTAGACTTTTTTTCGCATGACAACATGCTATAAATATTAAGTGGGATAGTTTTTAAAAGAAGAAAGCCTTTCCAAAGGCTTCCCTTAGTGCAGAGTTTTCATTTCAAATCATGTACCTCATTTTAAATCCAAAACATAGTATTTTTCTGGCAAAACTTAATCTGTGGTACTCTTTTTTGTTTTTTCAACTAGGTACTGAATATTTATTTAATAAAAGAGTATGGCCACTAAAATAATATGTATTATTTTAAAGTCATGCAAAAATAGGTGTAAGTGCAATCGTGGATAGAATTTTAAATGCAGTAAGAATGCATCTGTAACATAATAAAAGCTATTTTAAAAAGGAAATAATTACACTTTTAATTACGAAAGGTTCATGGTACTTTTTTTTCCTAAGGCAAACTGATCATTTACTTTTTTTCTGCTTTTCACAATTTGAAAAGAATCTTCTTGCTCCTAAGTGGTTTCTTGGGAGTGACAGTAACTCTGGTCATTGCTATTTGTGGGGCATTTTTACAGTATCATCTCTGAAGTCTGACTGAGGCCTGAAACATATGCCGTCAATAGGGTAAGCTTTCCTATTCACGAGAACGCTTCAGTAAAGCAGGTGGTCTGCATGGAGGAGGCCGCTGGCATCCCTGTGCTTTTCGCCCTTGGGCTGCGGGGCCTACTTGGTAAGATGGGCACGCTCCCCACGTGCCTCCCCTTAGCTTTGGGAGCACGCCACCGGGGGCGCTGTCGTCATCCGGATGCGGACCCTCGGCTCTGACTGTGGAATTGGTCACTGCAAAACATAAACCTAGCTGTTAAAAAAGGTTAATTGGAAGGTCGCACTGACTTTTTTAAGGAAAACTTCACAGCTTAGTTCTTGAAGAAAAGATGCTTAATACTAATTTAATAGATTAGATGTCTTTGAAGTCTTTTTTTTTTCCTTTAAAGATTTCTTTTAAATAGGAGTTTATTCTTTGACTTTGGGAGGAGGGCTTAGATTCTATACTGGGAATATTTCTGAATGAATGGTTTTACAAGAGTAAAATGGGAAGTTAAGCAATGTCCTGGAGTGAGAATGGGTTGGTAGGTCTTTAAATTTGGGGGCTAGAGAGGAAGCCTGTGTAGTCAAAACTGAAAGGTGTTATATGACTTGTTTGGGTTTGAATCAGGTTTAGTAAATAATGTGAGTAATAATCATACTAAATAATATGCTGAAATCCTGAGTTAAACTCTAAAGGCTTTCCATATTGTTACTCTTTGTCTTCCCTTTTTAAAAATCAGCAATGTGAGGCGATAGTAGGTGTATAATGAATAAAGGAAAAATGTGCTTAGATTAGTGCGTCTTGAAACACGGTGCTTTGTTAGTTTTGGGCGTACGGTAGGATCGCTAGGGCAGACAGTGGGGGATCCCACTCCTCCGGAAGCAGGCAGAGCACGAGGTGGCTGTGCGAGGGTGCGCCCGGGCGGCTCTTCAGCCCTGCGAGTCCTTTCACTCGTTTGGGGAGGAGCGAACTGACACTGAAGCAATACTGACGGTTGGCAGAGTTCCTCTGAACGCAGGGCGATTCCAGTGTCCTTTTGACGTGAGCAGTTACAGGGGCTAGAACTTAAGCTCCACGGGGCCCGTGTCTGCGTCACTAACTGACGTATCGCTGGCACGTGTGCCTGGCTCGCAGGCAGGCACTCATACAGTTGCTGAGTGAATGAATGTTGTCCAGCAATAAGGTCGTAGTGAACAGAGGATGGAATTCAGAATTAGCCCTGATTTGAGGCTGGCTTTGCCATTTATTTCATTTATTTTTAATTGTGGTAAAATACACGTAAAATTCATCGTATTGATTTTTAAGGGTACAGGTCAGCAGTGTTAAGCGTAGTCACGTCGCTGTGCAACCTGTCTCCAGGGCTTTCGTCCCGCAAAGCCGAGCTCCACGCCTGCCGGACTCAGCGCCCACACACTCCTGCCTTTCCCCTTCCTCCCACCGCCCAGGCCCTGACAGCCACCGCTTCATCTTCCGTCTCTCTGCAGCGGACTGCGCTGCGTAGGTCTTAGAAGGGGAGTGGTACAGAATATTTCTTCTCGTAGCTGGCTTATTTCACTCAGCATGATGTCCTCAAGGTTCATCCGTGCTGCAGTACGTGTCGGGATTCCTTCCTTTTTAAGGCTGAGTAGTGTTGCACTGTATGTGTATGATTTGTCTGTCTGTATACAGTTATCTGCAGAGGGACACACTCCCACCTTTCGTCTGTCATGAATAACGCTACCTTGAACACGAGTGCACAGACACCTTCCTGTGCCAGACTCTCCTTTAAATTCTCCTGGGTGCGTGTGTGGAAGTGGGATTGCTGCACCGCACTGTATTTCTGGTGTTGTAGTTCTCGAGGAGCCACTGCACGGATTTTTTATGATGATTCCCGTTAGCAATATTGCAAGGGTTCTGGTGTTTCCCATCCTCGCCAACATGTGTTTTTTTGGTTTTTGTTTTTGATAGAAGCCATTCTTAAGAGTGTGAAGTGATAACTTATTGTGGTTTTGATTTTCATTTCCCTAGAAAAGTTGATGCTGAGCATCTTTTCACGTACTTGTTGGCCATCTGTATGTCTTTGGAGTACGCCATTTATGTCTACTGTGTGGTCTCAATCAGCCCCGCCCGTTACGCTTTGCTTTCCCTGTCTGTACGACAGGAGCGAGAACAGATGTGGGTGTTGCCCAAGTGCAGCTGATGAACGTGGGCGTTCTGAGCATGTTTAGGGGAGGCCAGGCCAGGCCAGGCCACGGTGTTCAGCAGGTTAGGGTATGAAATGCACGTCTGGCTCACGACATTTTCAATCCACGGTGGGTTTACTGGGGTTCGTGACCCCACATCTGTATATGGAATTTCTTCAGTTTGGTGACACTGCTGTTATTCTAGAAAGTGAAGTCATGTATAATATTTGTGTTTATGCATAAATATATATTCTATATATTATACATTATTTTATAAACAAATATAAAATGTACTTTGAACAAGGTTTATATTAAAAAACTATTTCATAAAAGGCACCCACACAAACATACCCAGAGTGAAATGATTCAGTTTGATAGGAACGGTTCACATCCAATGTTATACATGAATCAAATTATGAGTCTTAGTGCAAGGTCAAGTACGTTCAAGTATTTTTGTAATTTTAAAAACAAATGTAATGAGTTCTAATTAAAAAAAAAAGAGCACGTATCTCATAGAATTGTGGCAAGTAAGATGGTGCTTAGTACAGGGTTGCTCGTTCCCTTTTAAGTAAGTGGCTTCCTTTCAGCTCATTTTCAGGGCAGTGGTTTGGAACTCGCATCAGCTTTTCTGTGCGAACAGTATCATACGGGATAGCTAGCTTCCAGGTCGAGCCTGTGACTGCTGCCTTAACTGTCTGACGCAGCTGTTACTTTGGTGTTACTTTGGTGTTACGAGTAAGGTCTGTAATTCTGAGGATGGGAGCCAAGGAGTACTTTTCTGGGTAAAGGGCCAGCCTGTGAAATAAAGGCTTTATTTATATTTCTTCTTTAAGAGTTGCTGGTGAGTTAAAACATTTTTAGGTGTGAAACTCCTTTTATTTTTGACATTAATTTCTAGTGTTCTAACACTGTGATCAACTATTCTTACCACTTTCGTTTTTTTGTAATTTATTACTGGTTTCTTTTCTCCCCCTCCACCCTCCTCTCCTCTCCTCCTCCTCCCTAAAATGGCTGACTGCATGAGTTTTAAGGATTTTAAGTAGGTGAGTTAAATACATTTACATTTATTAACGTGGCACATGTGTTTGGGCTGGGCTGAATTCTGGCGTCGTTTTGCTGAGAAATTTTGCTATTTGGCCTGCCCTGTTTTGTGCACTATTTTGATGTATAAGAAAGTTCGTATTTTTCTCCTTGGTTATGTTTATAGTTTTGCTAACTCAGCCCTCTTGCTGTGGGCAGTATCTGTTAGTTCCCTCCAGTGAAGAATGCTAGCATGTCCCTTCCTTCTTCGCTTTTCCTCTGCCCACTTAGTGATCGTTAATGAATTTGTCTGGTATTTGCCTGGTATTTGCCTTTGACTTCTCGGTGGGTGATGCTTCCTGATTGCTTCAGCTGTGACTGGGGGAATCGGTGAACCACTTCCTCCTCTCCCCGTTTTTGTTAGCATAGCCCTTCTGCCTCGTCAGGGCGTCCATTCTCCGCCGGCACTAAACCTTGGTGCTTTGTTTTGCCTTCTGCATCAAATACACTCGGTCTGTGCCTTCTCTCCTTTGGCTGTGGTTTCTCTAGACTGCTCTTGGCGGTTTGTCCCATAGGCGTTCCCTCACGGGGCTCCTGGGAAAATTTTTTCCTGATTTCTTCTTTTCAAAGCTCTTTGTACCTTTTGTTCTTGGAGAATGGCTTGGCTAGACAAGACAGTCCTTGGTTCACAAACTTTCTGTGTATTTTGCTTCGTACTCCAGTCTTTTGGGGCACTGAGTATTGCTGTGGAAAACCTGGGGCCAGGAGTTCGGTTCTGGGCCGGCCACCCGAAGAGCCCTTTCTTTCCGGTGTGTCGCTCACGCTCAGGCCGTCTCCGTGTTGGTCATTCTCCCTGTTTGCCCAGGCACCTGGTGGACCTTTTGAATATCTTTTTTATTTTAGCAAAGTTTTCTTAAATTTAATCTGGATTGTTCTGTTCTGTCAGTTTTCTGCTTTCATGACCCCGTTATGTGTAGGCTGTATTCCCTTTGCTTGTCATCTATAGCTACAGTTTTTTTCCTGTAGTCTTCCTAAACTCACTCTTTCCATTTCATTCTGTTGGGTCCTTACTATTCCCATGTTCTTCTCACTGTGTGCCTTCTCAATTCATCTTCACTTCTAAGAGTTTTTTTGTTTTGTTTTTAACCCTCTCCCAAAGATACTTTTTCATTGCTTTTAGATAGAGCGAAAGGGAAAGAGAGGAACACCAGAGGAACATCAGTGTGTGGGAGCAGCATTGATTGGTTGCCTCCCAGGTGCGTCCAAACCAGCGATTGTGCGCACCGGGACCAGGGACTGAACACACCCAGGCGGGACTGTGTGTGCTCAGACCAGGGATCAAACCCACAGGCTAGGCGTGTGCCCTGACCGGGAACTGAACCTGTGACCTTCTGGCCATGGGACGATGCTCCAACCACCTGAGTCACAACAGCCAGGGCGATGGAGTTTTTCCTGTGTCGTACTTATTTTTCTGGGGTTGTGACCACTTGCCTTTTTGCCTCCTCCATGTCTTGTCTCACTCCCTCTTTGCTGGGGGCTTGTTCTGCTCAGTAATCACCCTCAACAGAGGTGACTGAAATTTCGAATACTCACACCATAATGTGTGCTCGGAATGTCCACGTGTTCTCTGGCCGCTGTTCTGATGCACGCTCATTTGGTAAGCTTTGGTGCTCGTGTTGTTTTACTTTAAAAATTACGTATCTTTGAATTGATGCTGTACCGTGTGAAAATACCCCTCACAGAGTGACGTGCAGTAGTCTTTCCTAGTTTTCTGGGGGCGCGTGGGGGGTGGGCTGGGCACATGGCAGCCTCCAGGTCACCATCGCAGTGCTCTCTGCTTCACTGCTCCCTGTGAGGATGGCCTTTCTGTACAGCCCTGCCCCCTCTGCTCCTCTGCACCAGACCGTGTCTGGGAGGTCCTCTGCTGCCCCCTGCCCACTTCCTTTGCTGCAATGAAAGGGGGAGCTCCTCACCTTTGGAGAGCCTGTAGTTGCCGAGTTGCCTGAGATGTGCTGCAGCCCAGGGCTATCTGCTGTTCTAGCTCATCGTGGTCCCTTCTTTACCCGTCTCCCCTCTGTGAGGCCTCTGCCGTCTCCCCTCTGTGGCTGCTCCAGAGTCCACGGTTCTCCTAACAGGCGGAGGGTGCAGGCTGTCGCTTCAGGGTGCGCCCACGCTCACAGCGCGCTTTGTTGGCATGTTCTGTGATGTCTTGCCATTGGGCCTTTCTCACTGTTTGCTTCCCCCCTCCTTTTGGATTCACAGCCGGTATTAGCAGCCCTCCTGCAGTTCCTTGGAATTGTTTTGCTGACAGTGCCACTCTCCCCTGCACCCATTTGTCTTGTTTTGCATGATATCCAGGATGAGAAAGTGGGCGTTCCATGGGCCTATTTACACTGGAGCTATGACTCGATCTTTAAAAGGCTCTCCAGGGTCCCTGCACTGAGAACAGACTTTCAGGGGAGCAGCGGGGTGGGGGCTGAGGAGAGCTGCTATGAAGCTACTATAGCCTTCAGGTGCGTTAATGATGCGCTTCATTATGCCGGAGACTGGAAATGGTGAGTAGTTGCATTCTGTTGGAGGGCAGCTGACTCGGGATTTGCTAGTGGACTGGTGAAATGAGCGAGGGGCCATTTGCAACTGTGCTTTCTCTGTACTGGGGGTCTCACTGCACTTTGCGGGGGCGGAGAGAGCCTAGCCACAGGAAGACTTCCTCTACACGGCTGTGCCATCTCGTCCGGCTGCCCAGGGAGCAGGGCCTAGCTCGCAGTCCTGTGGGCACTTCGGCGTGGGTGGAGCTGCTCTCCCCGGTTTGTTCTAGGCCTGTTGCGGAGGTCTGTCTTGGGGGCCCTGTGGGCTGGTTCTGTATCTCTGCCTGGTCCCAGCCACTGCAGGGGTCCCTCCACATGCACACCCTCCCCTCTGCTGAGGCCGGTCCTTGGGCCCCGGGAGGGTTTTGTGCTGTAGCTGCTCCACATGAAAGGGGAGAGCCCGCCCAGTCACCCTTGACTCATCTAAGGGGCCGTCCTGACAGGTGCCACCAAGCTACTCTTGCGCACGAGACAGAGTCCTTGGCCAAACAGAGCGGCCTCCAAATTTGCCAGGGCCTTTCAATGTGCATTTGGATTATGGTTCTTTTCTATTTAGGTTTATTCGTCAGTAATACAATCCCACTTGTTTTCTGTCTTCCAGAAACTTACCAAATTTCTGGTCTGCTGGTAACATAATAATGGTTATGTCATTTTTTGTTTTTGCCATTTTGGTGGGACAGTGGTCTGCAGGGCAGGCAGACGCCTGTGCTCTCTGCGTTCCTGGTCTGGTGGTTTGCTCTGCTGCTTAAGAACTGAGTGAGGGGAGTACGGAAAGAGAAGTGGGGAGGGAGGTTTTTTAGATTCGGAGGTTGGAAGGTGAATTGGCGAATATGCACTGTGGAACGCTGTTCGCTCGGGGCTTTAGTATTTCTGGCTTGTTCCGCCTTCGCAGCGGCTCATCCTGGTGTGGGGCAAACATAACTGGGTTGCATTCAGTTGTTGTTTCAGATTCTCTTGGCAAGTAGAATCTGAAATATAATTTAAAATGACCTAGCTCCAAGCTTAGATCCACGGGAAGTCTTACATCATCCGTATTAAGTTTCTGATTAACTGCATACCTGTAATCATGTGAATTTAGGACACAACCTATAATATTTTTTTTCCTGTTCTGGCAGAAATGCATCTACTTAAGCTCTCATGTGAGACAGGCTATGGAAGACTGCTTTGGGGGAGCACTGTGCACACTGAAGGGTGCAGGCGTGTTGTGATGTACAGTTTGCACAAGCAGCGAAACAGCAGACTGAACCATTTCCCCCTGTGCTCAGTTCCCTGAAAAGACACGTCCTACTAGGTTGACATCAAACACTATGGGTGCTGATAGCAGTTAAACCTCACTGCTGCGTATGATGGGTCTGTGTACTGAATTGGAGGGACATGTTAGGGTGTCACCGTGGACTGGGTGACAGTAGTAGTTAATGCCTCATTAGTATTCAATATCAATGCATTGAGGCAGGATTAGGATAAAAGCTTAAAGCAGCTGCCCTGTGGGCCAGAGGTAGTGTTGCTTTTCCTGTGTGGTGCAGGCTTCCAAATTTGTTGATCATATTCTTGTATCTTTCTCATTTTAACCTTGCCCGGGGTTAACCCCTTCCAGGATTAGCTGTTGCCAAGAGGAGTGCTCAGCCGTGCTGTCCAGGCAAAGAGCATCCCGTCAGGAATATGATCCGTAATATGATTCCGGTCTGAGTTGAGACCTGCGGTCTGTGTCTGGGGAGTCTGCCCAGGGAGAACACGGAGAGGACCTTGTGTCGGAGCCTCCCGGGCCCAGCCCCAGATTTGGGGGCTCAGGGCTGAGATCTACTCTGGTGACTGGGCACCAAGTAAGGTCAGCAGAGGGACCAGGCCCATGGGGCAGAATTCAGAGGACTCGGGGCAAAGATTCCAAGTGTGTGTCTCTGAAATTGTACAGAACAAGCTGATTCCGCAGTGAACGTGAAGTGCTCTCCCCGGGGGAGCCTGTCAGAGGCCCAGGGCCCAGGCTGTTACTGGGGCTGGGCAGTAGGTGTCTTCTGCCTAACGCCAAAACTCCGGACTTCCCGAGGAAAGACGGCATTTGGCATAAGCCACATTGTTTACGCGGATAGTTTCGGCGAGGTGAGCCCGTCTGATCGGGGAATGTCGGGCCCGCTCCTTAAACTGAAACCCCACTTCCCAGGGGCCGCCCTTGCCGGCGTACCTTGTACGGGCGATGGTGTCCGTCAGGCCTGCCGTGCTTCCTCTCCCCTGCACCACGCGCAGTACCCCGATGCCTCACAGCTGAAATAAAGGGCAGTGCACGGTCACCAGACCCCCCAGACCTGTCGGGCGTACGTGGTCTGCTAGTCTGACACAGGAGAGCAGCCGGACCGTGTGTGCTGGAGCCCGCGAGGGAGTCGGTGCTTCCGAGGGCGGACGGCTCCCCTCGCCGCGCTGAGCCTCTGTGCTCTGGGCCCGTAGCTGCCTGTGCAGAGTTTCTTTGCCGCTGTTGTTTTCTTGTATAACAGTCGCTTTAGTCTGAATGATGATGGTAAGAGTGCTTT
>PVKM010022892.1:0-21511 GCA_004027735.1 Carollia perspicillata | reverse complement strand
AGGTACACAGGCGCAGCTGGGGTGTTGTTACTAAGGACTCACAGCTGCCGGAAGAATCTATCGGTCCACTGTAAACAGTGATTTACTCCTAACAACTACAGTGGTCTTAATAAAATTTCAATCATATTCTAACAATCAAAGAATCATAGACTTTTCACCTTCATCAGGTTCAATGCCTTGTATTAATGGGAATCAGTCCAAAAGTGTGAAAAAGACAGGCTCTATCTTATTGGCCAAAAGCAAACTGGATTCAAACTAAAAATTAGTTTTCATTTTTTTAAATTCTAATGACACACGTAACTATATAGAGAGGAATCTGTGAACAGCTGGATAGAAATAACGAAGCTCTTGGTTTCCTTTTGAGCGCTGTTTACAGTTCCACCTACATTGGCCCAAATATGGCTTCTTTTATTGCTAAAAGTTATTGTGAAAGCCCTACGTATTACCAGTTATTAAGTGTCACCGATCTTGAGGTTCGGTTTCCTTTCTACATTTTATAGCTTATTATAACCCTTTGATTTTTTTCATTGGAAAAGGCGTATTTCATAGTTATGGTTGTACTTACAATGTGCGTCGTAACCAGCATTTCAGGATCACGATCAGGTAGGATATCGAAAGGAGAGGTCAGGAAGCACAGGGGAAAGCACTGTGTTCTAGGCCTGGCCCTGGTATTGGCTTATTGATTTTTGGACATCACCCCCTCTAAGCCTTGGGTCTCTCACCTGAAACATCAGTGGACGGCACTAGAGCAGAGGGTTAGGAAGCCACAGACCTCCACAGGATCCAGGTTAGCTAAGTGTGTAACAGAAGCTTGCAAACTGGTGTAATAGATTTATAGGGGATACAGTTACTCAGCCTCCAATGTTACTTCTCTTACAGATACTCAAAAAAGAGGCAGACATAGATGTTTATATATGGCATTCTATTATTTTTAAAGTTTACAATTAATACACACTAAAAAAACTTTATGAGCTCAACAAAACCTATCTGAGGTTATGTTTGGCCTGTGGACTGACTTTTTGTGACGTTTGAAGAAAGAGCATTTAAAATTCTTCCAAGGTGTGAACTTCTGTGAAGGAAAATAAAGTCGTACCATCTTTCAAGTGTCGTGCTGCAGGCTCTCATGGCAGGCAATGGCAATACAGAAACTGGAAAAGGGGGCATTTAAGGATCTACTGAGGAAAAGCCTGCTGTTTGTGTGGGCTGGTCCCAGTGTCATCCTTCTTACCATGTTTTGTCCCTGCCTGGGGCTGTAATGCTCGTCCTCAGCACAGGGTCCCCTCGGGAGGTATCTTCCTGAGACAGGAGAACCACTCGATCTAGGAAGGATGGCCTTAGCTTTCCACATACTGAGTCTTCTTTTCCTAAGGGAGCTGAGATGGTTTTTGGCAGGTCAGAATCTTCAAAGACTATAACAATATAATGGGTGAGTCATGAACAAATAAAATATCTTGTTAAACCTGGGTTATTTTTCCAGTTTAACAAACCAAATTTGGACTGCAGACTTCTACAGTCAGCAGGGTTTAGTCATGAATACCAGGTTTAATGTACATTGTCTGTGGAGTTGAATTAATTAATTATATACCGGGAAGAAGCTCTCTGAACAGCTGGGCAGAAACTTTGAAGTTCTCGGTTCCCCTTTGTGCTCCGCTTCCTAAATAATACCGCAGTTTGGCTGAGACAGTTTCCTCCCCGCTCGGATTGCCCTGCAGGCTAAATCGTGTTGGTTCTTTGGAGGTCAGGTTGGCAGTCAATGTTTGAGGTCATCAATTGGGACCACGGACGTGTAAGCATATGTCTTTTGTCGGCATGAAAATTCCGCAGCCACTAAATATCATCTAACTAAGCACACGTGTGCTTTTAGGGATTGTCACTCAACGCGTTTATCTTGGGCAAGTGTACCCACGCACCCTGCCTTCACTGACTCCATTCATGACTGCTGTCGTCGGAACCTCCACAGGCAGCTTGCCTTTCGTGTTCGCTGTCTCTAAAATCACCTCTAAACTTTGAAGGGTTTTTTCCTCAAGATACATTTCTGCGTTCCATGTTTTATAATACTGCAAGTGAGACGGTTTTGTGCACTGCCAGAAACCTACATTACGTGTGGCAAATTGGTGATTTGTTGTACTGAATGACATTTAGTTAAAGACACACAAAAAATTGTGAGTTAGAAAGGGAGAGAAGGAGAAGAGAAAAACCTGGGCTCGCACAGCTAGGCCGTGTGTCTAATCTGAGTGACGTCCAACCCTGCCCAGCTTTCGTATTTTAACGACTTTGCTAAAGAAGTTGCCGTGTCAAACCTATTTAAAAGCTTTTGCTTCCCGTGAACAATTTACCAACAGAGGCAATTTGGGAACATTCTGATGGGATTTTCAGAAAACAGCTCAGTGATAGGAAGCAAGCTTGAAAGAATTGAATATAAAAATAGAAAAGTTTCACAGGACACAAAGACTAGTGCTCAAAAGGTCATTATATGCATTGTTCTGGTTTTAAGGAGGGCTCTGTTGGAGATTTCTATTTAGATAAATAGACCATTTTAAAAGACAAATCCAAGGAAGGAAATTCATAATATTCCCATACTGATTGAGTCTATTTTCTTTTTTAAAAACATCTACCTATTTAGGAATATATTATTTATTTTTTCATAATTGTGTTTTTAAGCCTCTGCCCTTAGTGGAGGTAGGGAGTATACTGACATTATGTATATACATACTATTGCTATATTGACAATTGGGCTGTCATATTTGTATAGATTGTCATCTTCACTGGGCAGTGATCTTGATGCCTGATAAAGCAATTATCTGATTTTTTTGGTCTTATCATCATAATCGGATAATTCCCAGAACGTATTAGAAACAAAAACTGAAAAGAATCCCTGTCAGCCCCCGCTTAGGGGCTTCCCTTCTTGGGGATATTTCTGGGTTTATACTCATTTGAAAGATGAATATATTTCAGTGAGGGCCTGCATGGTAGAGGGAAACAAATATTGGAAACCAGCTGTATGGCTTATACTCAGAAAGCACTTTCCTTAAAGGTATTAGAATAGAGAAGTGAGAAAATACGCAAGAAAGTGAATGGGTGGGGTGGGCACTGATGCTCATTATTAGAACACCTCCCTGTCTCTGCCTTCCTCACCATCGTCTGCTTGTAGGTTTGGAAGTAGGTCTAGGGGAAACCCAGGCCACTGATGAGGTTTCGGGGGCCTGGATGCTCTAAGTTGTCATAAAAGCCCTATTCATGCTTATCTTAATGTAGGAAATCTCCCCACAGAGCAGAATCACTTAAGTAGATAATGGACAAGGAAAGTTTTCTGTTGGCTTTTCAAGGTTTCAACCCAAAACAAGCATTTCATCAAATACATTAAACTCCAGGATTAGGATCTGCCTGGATCACAGGGGTTTCAATGGAAGTAGAAAATGTGCCAAGCGAGCATGTGGCAGAGTACATAGAGGAGGGCAGTCAGCCCAGGGCAGAGTTACTAATAGAGATTATGGGGATGTGAGATTCTTACAGGTCAACCCCAGGCAGAGCCCGGAGATGCAGGAATGTCTTGGTGGTGCTTCCATAAGGACTTCCTGTCCTGTGTGCAAGGTGGACAAACCCATCTCGATGCAGCAGGAGACCAAGGCCAGAGCAAGGCCAAGTATAAAATGAGGGAGCAGGGTCTGTGGAGAGTTAGGGAGCCACAGGCAGACATGTCCTCCTCAGCACACGGTGTGGGCCTATAGCGCTGCCTGGCCTTCCACGCAGCACAGACCACAGGGCAAGGAGCTGGTGGGCTGCCAGGCAGGGCAAATGGGATTCAAGATTTGCATCTCCCTCCGTCAGTTCCCAAACCTCTAGGACCCTTTGATTCAAGTTTGGACCACAGGTCTGGAGCCTTCTAGAATGTGAGAGGGTGGAGTTGGGGTAGCCATGTGATTCTATTCATATCTGTTGGAACTTCTCATAATTTGGAGTCCTTAGGAACTCCAATAACTTCTAATTTCATAAAATTAATTGAATGTTTTTATCGAATCTAGGAGAAGAGGATAAGATAAAGTTTTCCTACTGATAGGGGCTCCAGTAGAGAATTTATATAAAAAGTAAATTCTCTTTTTGACTATATATCCTTTGAAATTTTTCTTTATTACTTTTATTACTTCCAACCCTACCAATCAACAAATCATCCGAATTAGGGTTGTCAGACCTAGTAAATAAGAATACAGGGCAGTTACATCTCAATTTCAGATAAACAATGAATGTTTTAAAAGAAGTATATATAAATGTGGCCCAAATGTTTCACCTCTAAAATATATGGTTTTTTTTTTTTTGCATTAGAAAACATACACTAAAAAGAAAAATATATACATATATCCCTATAGGTTGCCAGATTTAGCAAATGAAAATACAAAATCCCCCAGTTAAATTTGAATTTCAGATAAATAACCTTTTAGCAATTGGACATTCTTATGCTAAAATTTATTTGTTGTTTATCCAAAATTCAAATTTAGTGGAGTGTCCCATATTTGATCTGGCAACCTAAGTACTGATCCTTTCATCTTGTCACATTTTAAAAAATTGTTTATTGATTTTAGAGGGAAAGGAAGGGAGAAAGAAACATCAATGTGAGAGAAAAACATTGGTTGCCTCACATACACACCCCAACCAACTGGGGATCAAACTAGCAACCTAGGCATGTGCCCTAACCAGTAATCAAACCCCCAACCTTTTGGTGTACTGGACAAGGCTCCACCCAACTGAGCCACTCTAGTAATGAGTCATTTTATTAAAATTTTTGAATCCTCTACAAATTGTTATGAAAAAGGTGTTATAGACTGAATGTTTGTGTGCCCCTGAAATTCATTATCTTGAAGCCTTAACACTTAATCTCGTGGAATTTGGGGATGGAGCCTTTGGGAGGTAATGAAGGTTAGGCGAGGGCATGCAAATGAGGCTCCACCATGGGGTCAGTGCCCTTGGCAGAAGAGACACAAGGAAGGTTGCTTTCCCTCTCTCTCTCCCTCCCCTTCCTTGTGGAATGACACACAAAGGAAAGGTGATGTGAGGACACAGCAAGATGGTGGCCCAGCAAGATGGTGGCCCCTTGTAAGAGAAGAGGTCTCAGAATAGAAGGCAGCCATGCTGGCACCCTGATGTTGAATTTCCAGCCCCCAGAGCTGTGAGAAATAAACTTGTATCTTTTAAGCCCCACAGTCTATGGCATCTTGTCATGGCAGCCTGAGCTGACAAAAACACAGGGCATGGTGTTAGAGGCTGCGAAAGGGCTCAAAGTGAGTATAGAGTGGCCTCTGCCCTCAAGGACCTCTCTTTCTGGAGAAGCTGGAAGTGCACACAATCGAGTTTCATTTGCTCTGCCACAAAAATCCCTCCTGCATCTGTTCCTCCCTTTCCCACCGTGGGCTCTGCCCCAGGAAGGACCCCACATGATTCTCCTGAGCAGTAATAATATCCACCGTGATGCCCTTCTTTCCAGGTTTTTCATGGTCCAATTCATCGTCAGCACTGCCAACTGAGGTCATTTCTAAAATATAGGTCTGATCAAACTGCTCCTCTGGGTAAAGGCCATCAGTGTTTCTTTATTTTCTGTAAAGTCAAGTACAAGCTACACAGCATCACAGAGTTCTAGTCTCGTTGACTACCTCTGCCTGCTTGTTAATCCATTTCTCTTTCTCTAATGCTCAAACAGTAATGCCTGCTATGGGTTGAATTGTGTCCCCCACACCCCCAAAGTATGTGCTAGTTTCTTAACTCCCAGTACCTCCAAATATGACCTTATTTGACAACAGATTCTTTACAAGTCAAAATGATGTCTACTATGGTGGGCCCTAATGCAATATGACTGGTGTGCTTATAAAAAGGAAACATTTGGACATAGAGAGACATGAACACAGGGAAGATGATGGAAAGAGATGCAGGGAGAACATCAAGAAAAGACACTAGATGGGAGTGAATCACATACAGGACACAGCGAGATGGCGGCCCCTTGTAAGAGAAGAGGTCTCAGGAATGACAAAGATTACCAGCAAACCACCAGAAGCTAGGAAGAGCTAGGAGGGATTCCTGCAGGGGTGTCCAACCCGAGGCCCACAGGCTGTATGTGGTCCAGGATGGCTGTGAATGTGACCCAACGCAAAACTGTAAATTTACTTGAAACATGATGAGATCTTTTTGTTCTCATTAGTGTTTGTGTATTTAATGTGCGGCCCAAGACAACTCTCCTTCCAGGGTGGCCCAGGGACACCAAAAGGTTGTGCACCCCTGCTTACAGTTTCCTTCTACTTCTCCTTGCTGAAACCTTGATTTTGGACTTCCACACTCCAGAGTTGTACAGCAACACATTTCTGTTATTCTGAGCCACTCCGTCGGTGGTACTTTGTTCCCACTGCCTTAGGAAATGAATGCACCACCTGACTGATTTTTTTCTTTTATGTGTTATGTCATGTCTTGTCTCTGATTTGCTCATGTTATTCTCTTGATCTGCAATGTCCCGCCCCTACCTCTCTCTACTGACTCTTACTCCAAGGCCTAGGAAAAACTCTGGGAAACCTTCCCTGAGCATGCACCCATCAGGCAGAATGAAACGGTCCTTCATCCGCGCTCACATAGAAATGTGTTTGTACCTCTACTCTAGTATTGTCCTACCATGTGCTGTTGTTTTCGATCATTTCACACCTAATGAACATTGCAAACATATGCTGGGCATGTAAAGTGCATAGCACAGTGCTAAATGTTTGCACACTGACATTTAACTTTCGCATAAACTCCGTGTGAAGCGGGTTTTATTAGTAGTCCTGTTTACACGAGGGGAAATTTAACATTAGAAGAGTTAAGTAAATTGTGCAATATCATGTATTTGGTAAGCATCAGGACCAGAATTCAAATTCAGGCCACCCGGTTCCGCAGTTGGCACTCTTTGACCACCTTGGCACCCTGCTTTCTGTTTGTGTGTCTTTCTCCCCCTGTTCAGCAATGAGATGCCATGCTTTCAACTTCTTATCTTAATGCCCCGTCTAGAGCAGCTCTCAATAAAATGTTTATGGAATTGCAGAATATTACCCTGCATTCGGTTGCAATAACTATAATACAGGTGTATGTCTTAGGTGAAAGGAATAGAACAAATTGGACAGGAGAGAGGTCATGTTTACTAGAGAACTGACAGAGGTTTTAGTTAACGTGTGATTTTAGTATTTACCACAGAGTTACGTCTCATGTATTGAAGTTGTCACTGAGGTAAACGCATCTCTTCAACATTTACTGTACTTTTTTCAAACTTTCGATTTTTACTTCATTCCAGATACTTGTTCCAATATCCCCATTGGCTTAAATCTGGAAAATGCTGAAAAAAATGGTATTGTTTTGTGAGATGTAAAGATTGAATATCCTTAAAATTTCAGAGGTGTTTTCCACTAAATAAGTACTTATCAAAAGTGTGCTAAATGCAAACTAGTGTTCTAGAAGTAGTGATTAAAAATATGGTTGATATAAATGACACTACAAAGGAGACTATATCCCCTTTCTTTAAGGTTGTTAAGATTTACGAATATTTATTTTGATTGGTTTGCAATCTTAACGATGTTCATTGTTTCTTATAACCTCAAAAGAGATGTCAATTCGTTGCTAAAAATCCAAGGGTGTCTTAAGGCAGCAAGTGACGCTCTTAATGAAGCCTTTCCTAAGGTTGGATGTTAATAAGGGTCGCCAGGAAAAAAGTACTCAAGTGTAAGAAACGAAAACAAAGTCAACTAGTTTTATTTCTTTTAACTGCCGGACTTCTGAAAGCCTTAATTCGCTAGAAGTCATTTTGAATTCCAAAGATGAGAACTTAAAACATTTCACATAATTACTCGACAACAGAAATTTTTCTCCTTTACTTTCTCTATGAGGTAATCCAAGGACAACATTTTAGGAACTCTTGGTTAATATTATTATACTTTACAAGAGATGAGAAGGAAATTTTCTTGCTATTATTTTAAAATTAGTTTGTTTATTCTGAGTAATATTTGTCTCGGAATAACCTTCATTCAGTTAATAAGTTTACCAATGATTTGAGACTTATGTACTACAATATTTTATTCATAAATTCTGTACCAGATGGACAAGTTTCCATGTTTCTTCTCCTCAGTAAGGAAATTACAACCGAGCACTGGATTTTTTGCCTACTGCTGCATTTTCTTCTTGAATTCAAATCAAGAAGCATCTTTATCCAATCTATTCTAGCTTAGTATCATAAATATATTAATGGATAAGTGAATTACACAAATAGCAAACTTGTTATACGTTGAAAATTTAGGAAGGTATTTATGTACTTACTGAGGCACTATTAAAAAGTAACTGAATTCAGCCCTAATAAGTGAAATCAGGAAAAAAACGAAAAAACTGAGAGGGAATTAAAAAATCAATAGCTGCATTTTTGTTTAGGCATGAGAATAGATGCCAAAGAACTAAATATTAAGATTATCCAATTAGTTTTTCTATCAATACTAGGTAGCACATTATGACTGTGCTGATATAATTTAAAAAATTTAAAGTGAGAATTATTACTGTTCCTAAAACTGGCCCTGGAATATTTGGGGAACAAGTGCTGAGACAGAGACTCCTGGGCCTGGACGCTCCATTCATCATTCAGGATGGTGCTTTTTGTTGTAGCTTAAACAATAGCAATGCAAAATTTGGGGAGAGAGAAAAAAACAAGAGCACTACTATGTTTTACATATATTTTACCAGTAGAGATTTACCAGTAGATGATAATCACCTATAAAAATGATACTAAACCTACTAAATTATAAATAATTCAACCCATTCACCCTTCCTCTCTTCTTTTGTCTATTTTCCCTTCCTTGTCTGCCTCTCTCTCTTTCATCTAGCTCGTGTCAGGCAATAGCTACTTAGAAATATTGAATGAATGTGTTTGTGGGAAACTAAGCTACAGAGAAGGGGAACACATTTGACAGTAGTTTGTCATGAGAATTAGTAGATTTTTTTGTCTGCCACTGTCGAAGTTCTGAATAAGAGATCAAGAGCCTTTAGGATCTGATTAGATGATCAAAAAAATTCCATTCTCAGAGGAAATTCTTAAAGGGGAACAAAGTAATGTTTATTAAATACCTACAAAGTTGCTTTAGATGTAGCTTATTTTATATAATCCTTACAATAACACTGTGAGGTAGATATTATCTTCTTTTTATTGATAAGGATACTGAAAAACAAATTATGCAACGCGATCACATTTATACAGTATGTGGAAGAGCAAATTTGAACTTGAACCTCTTGACACACCTTTAGTATTTTTCTTTTTCTTTTTTTTTTAAGATTTTATTTAATTTTAGAGAGGGGAAGGGAGAGAGAAAGAGAGGGAGAGACATCAATGTGTGGTTGCCTCTCACATGCCCCCTTACTGGGGACCTGGCCTGCAACCCAGGCATGTGCCCTTGACTGGGAATCAAACTGGCAGCCTTTTGGTTTGCAGGCCCGCACTCAATCCACTGAGCAATGCCAGGCAGGGCGACCTTTAGTATTTTTCTATACTTGTTCCATTCTACCAGCATGCTTTGTTTGTGATTAAGACATAGAGATGGAGCCCTGGGGTGGGAATAAGATCTGTTTTTCACATCTCTATGTAGATCATCATCAATCAGGTTGCTTTCGGAGATGTAAGCAGAGATAAGCCAGAGGAGTGCAGTGGTACAGAATATCACAGTCTGCTCCGGGATAGTTGAATTAGTTCTGCATTCATTGCATTCCTTCTCATTGCCAATGTAATATATCATTTCCACTATGAGTAGCCTAGGGACTAGGTGTAAGAACAGGTTTGTAAAATTTGTTCTTCCCTCCCTCCCTGCCTCCCTCCTTTCCTCCTTCTCTCTCTTCCTCTCTATTTTCTTTCTTCCTCCTTTGCTTCAGACCTTCCTTCCCTCCCCCTCTACTTTCTGAATTTTCTGAAGGCATTTTTAGTATTCATTCTCCATTTTCAGCTTCTACAAATTTCTCTATTGGTTGTTATGTTGAGGTCAGCATTACCTCTTGATCCAGACTTGGGTCTTGATTGGCTTAAGGCACTCACTATACCCTGAATCCCCAGTGTCCAAGCTATTGGTTCAAAATAGGGACTAACTTTCCATGTCAAAGTAGCCGTTTCTCTTTGCCTAGATGGTGAGGTCATGCAAATTGAATGCATGACACCGAGGGAGCCATTTTGCCACCAAGAGGAAGGTTATGGCAGAGGCAGAGTCAAGAGATTGCCAGAGACATGGAGGCAGAACTGATCATACCCTCTGATTTCCATACATTCTGGATTTTTCATTTGTATGGTACAATAATTGCCTTAATAGCTAAGTCAATTTAATGTGACTTTTCAGATACTTGCTGTGGAAAGTATTCCAAATGATACCTTCTCTCTCCCTCCTCTCAATAAGAATTTATTGACTAACATGTTTCAAAGTTTTACGTTGTGTGTATCATGGAATGCAAGAAGTAAAATACACCTAGAAAGAGGCTGTACCTCCATTTTTTGGTCGATTTATCATACTTCTATACCTCTTTTACTGTGGCTAATTCATTCTATTTTTGGCTCTCAGTGCTGGGGTCATCAGCCACCCCGACATTTTTTGTCAGATCCCATTTTCGAGGAGAGGAATCACATGCCATTTGGATTAAAAGATTTCTAGCACCAAATACCGTCCATTTCTTGAGACCTCTTTTGAATCATTGACCTTTAGCAGAGCAATGATATTTTTTCTTGTCAGAGTAGAGAGATTTTATTTGGATCACCCTTCTAATAAAACTGTCTCTTTGTATCAGTGAGGCCCAACTGTCATAGTGAACAGTGGGAAAAAGATGTACTGGAAAGATGAAACTGGTGTGGGAAGAGTTGGTACTAGAGGCCAAGTTCACTCCATGATGCCAATGGCTATAGACCCAGAACAGTGAAGTCCACCTTATTCTTCCTGGCCTTGAGTTTGTGAATGTAGCTGCCGTGGAACAATGCTCAGATCTGGCCAGCCCCTCTGTCACCAGAGGTGCCTCAGAGAGGCACAGCTAAGCCTCCAACTCCATCTGTGGTCCAGTGGCCCAACAACATCTTGGGTCAGTGAACCCAACTGTAGGCCCCTCCAGTGGCGCCACAAGAGCTGCTGAAATCTTCTATCTTTACCGAGGGTGCTTGGGAACATCCTGCCTCAAAAGAAACTACTTACTTTAGGTGGTGACTGAGTGAGATGTGAAGAGGTCAATGCCATTGAAAGAAGAATTTATTCCTTCCATTTCCTGAGAGAGGGGGTCACACCATGCTATGCCACACAGGGAAGCCACAGGTTTTGGTCAGGAGACAGAGGAAGGAAGAAGGGAAAGCCTAGTCCAGAATTTGACTGGCATTTCTGTGGGAAAGATAAGGCAGGGCAGAGTAAACAGCTTAGTATTGGCCAGTACGAATGTTGCTGGTGGACTCTGGGCTGTAGAGGTGGTCTCTAGTCAATTGATACTTGACCTTGGGTACTTGGGTTGATTTAAAGCAGTTCCCTGGATTGGTGTGTGAGTTAGATACAAGAGGTAGTTGGGAAATTTGGGCTTGGGATTGGTTGGTTTACATATACTAGAAATGCTCCCAGCCCTTTGCTGTCTCTAAGAATTGGCAAGTCCCTAGAGGGGCAGTCACTCCCTGGTGGGCAAGATTTTTTTAGATGTCAGAACATCATACAACATAGATAGTAAAAACATGAATAGTACTCATGTGTTCTATGCCTTTCCAACCAGCCCTTCCAAATCTCTAGACCAGGAAGAGCACTGTCTCTCTATCCAAGGACATCTTACACTTCAGAAAACCACGTCAGAGTCTTTTCAGAACTACTCACTATTCCTCTCTCAGGAAGCAACACTGAGGAGAATATATAGCTTCTAGGTTTTATGTCCCAAGTGGACTCCAACAAGGGAAGATAAAGGCTGTTTCCCCTTTTCAAAATCACCCTCCATATTTCTAGATGATTGAGCCATGTGTTATTTCCCCTCACTCCTTGGGAGAGAAAAAAGGGACAATCATAACCTAGCGCTATAGAATGGATTGTGTCTCCCCAACTCCAGATCCCTATGTTGAAGCCTTAACCCTGGATGTGACTGTGTTTGGAGGTAGAACCTGTAAGGAGATAATTAAGGTTACGTGAGGCCATAAGAGTGGGGCCAGATATAATAGGGACTTCTAAGAAGAGATACCAGAGAGCCTTCTCCCTCTTCCTTTCGTCTCACAATGCACAGACTAAGGCCGTGTGAGGACACAGCGAGAGAGGGGCTGCCTACAAGGTAAGGGAAGAGGCCTCAAAATGAAACTTGCCTTGTAGGCACCCTGATTTGGGGGCTTCCTAGCCTCCAGACTATGAGAGATAAATTTCTACGGTTTAGCCAACCAGTTTCTGGTAGTTTTTGCTATGGCATCTCTAGCAGACTAATGCACCTATAACATCTGATTCTTATAGGTTGATGGTTATTTTAAATTCCTCTTCTCTATTCTCTTTTATCCAGTGCTCATACAGAATTGAGTAATGGTGATGATGGTGGTGGCGTTACCGTCGGTAGGGCAGTATCTTCATAAACCCTGGGGAAATTTTCTCCAACTGGTCGCAGTTAACTGGTAGCTCTACCTTGGGCCTTAGCTGCAATTTTTGGCTAGATCTCACTTGACATACTGTTGTGTTTTCTCTCTGTCTACATAGAAATGAAAATATAACATAGCTTGCTTCATGTGGGCTATTTTTCCCTGCGTATATAAGTCTTGTCTTTCTACTCTCATTATGAATTCCTTGAAGACAGCACTCCAAAGAGCCTAGTATATAGTTCTTACTGGTTTGAAGAAAGTGCTTTGCTTATCTGACAAGTGTTATCTCCTGCTAGTCCCTCAGCCTTAGGCAGCATTTGTCACCTGCTGATATCACCATAGAGAATCCTGCTTTCAGACCCAGGAATATTTAAAAGTCGATAACTCCCTGCAAAAGGAAAGGATCATTAGTCACAAGGCATTTGCTTGCAAGTAAATTCTGATTTGCCCAATAAACCAGGCCGTTTATTATGTATTCTAGAGCTTTACTCTCCCTTGTTTTAATCCCACTGTCTGGGTGTCCTTTTTCATTTACAAGCAGACACTGCCTGGAAAGTACAGTTGCTGCACAGCAGTGCCAAGGGGTCCTCCACAGGCCAGACTGCCAGACCCGAAACAGGTGCAGTCACACCCCCTCTGCCAACAAAGATAGTTTGTTTGAAAGGGCACAACATGGAAGAATGGGAAGTATTACTAGCTAAATAGTGTCTTTATTAACAGTAGAACAGCTGGCAGTGCTGTATGACAGCACTCAGTCCGATCCATTTTATCCAATTGCAGGACCATAAGCACGCTCCACCGGGGAACTAAGGGGACCACACGCAAGCAATCAGCCATTCAGCAGCACTCTAATTGCCTCGCAGTGGGAAGTGCATTCTCCGCAGCCACTGTTATTCTTGCGGGAGGAATTGTTGGTACAGTAGGCTATCTAGAATCAAGTGCTAGGAAGGCAGATAAGCTGCTTGAGGAAACTTCCTTTGTTTTACAAGCCTTGTGAGCAGTCCTCCACAGGGGTGCTTCCTGGCCTTGACTGATCCTAAATCCTGGTGCTGGGTGCCAGGAGGGAAGCTGATGCACGGAGTCTCAGCACCTCTGTCATCCTCTAGCAAAGCAGTTGCACTAAAGGGGAAAAAAAATAAACTCCCAACTCATAAAGCTCCCATTAGACCCTGCTTGAGAACCTTTCTTCGGGGCAGCCTACTGAGCCGAAGAGTAGACTCTGAGAGTCAGTGCAGATGTGTACATGTCTGCGACTGCACCCCGAGTGCCCCAGCAGCGGGGAAGCTGTGCTTCCCCGGGAGGAGTCCGAGTCAGGGTCTAATCAGGTTCCCCAGGTAAGAAGGAGAGAAGAGGCCAAGGAGTTGCAGGGTAGTTGTAAAGGCACAGCTAAGGAAGCAAATCTAAAATTTGACTTGGAACATCTACACAGACATTGAAAAATGTTTAGTCCTTCACTGTGTTTATCAAAGAGGGATCAGGCAAAACACATTTAAATCATTCACAATGTCAAATAAAGGAGGTTGGGTTGCTTTCTTATTTTTTTTCAGCTACTGTTTCATTTCCCTTGTTTTATTTTCCATTTACTCAGTCTAAGAAAATACTGTTTGCAGACCATTGTACTTCTCTGCTTTTTTACAGGGTAATTTCTATTCGGTAAATTTTCAAACTGTTCTTTGGGGGAGACTATTTAAGAGCTCTTGGTTGTATTTAGCCCAGACAAATATAGGCAGATATGAAATTATAACATTTTCCTGATTTGCAGGGCTTTCTTTGTTCTCCCTGATCATTTGGGAATGAAATGACTCAGAGGAATAGCAGTCATTGTTTAGGATTTGCCAATCAGGACACCGATCCATCTCTGGCGCACCCCAGTCATTGTTGGGACTTCTTGTTTTGTCCTTGTTAGTACACAACTCTGGGTAATGAAATTATGGGTTACTCTGATTTATTTACCCCTGTTTTTTAAATTGCCCCCGAATGGCTTTTAAACATTTTTTTCATGCCTATTGATGGTACTTTCTGAATAAAGAAGCACATCTTTGGCCAGGACAATAGATTCAGATGAAATGGAAATCATTGTTGAGAATAAAATAGACCCTAGAGAGCACAGGACAGTGAAAATCGCCTGCTCACAAAGAAAGTTTCACAAAGAAAGTCACCGAAGCTTTAATGAAAGGCAACAAAGACGCAGAAGGCCAAGCAACAAACTCCACAAGGAGGCAAAAGGTCATGTCTTTTATACAAAATCCTTTATATTGCTTTCATGAGGGGTTACGTTTTTAGAGCAGCATAAATTCCCCACAAGAATCCTTAAATTCTCAGCCCTTCTGCCAAGAAAGTGAAGATGCGTATGCATCTGTTTGGAAATCGCCCAAATGCATGTGAGAAATGGGCCAAGCAGCCTTCACTGCCAAACAGTCCAGGATCAGCCGCAGCCTCATGCGGAGGACTTCATTTGCAGGAGGAAGGCACCTGCAGACAATACTGGGAAGGGAGGAGGGGCACGCAAGGGTATTTTTGGCAACAGGATGTCAGGGTCTGCTTTGAATAGAATAAACAAATCAGATTCCTCTCTATTAAATGTGGATATTTATAAAGACACACCCAAACGTGTTTCCTTTTTAAAAAAATCCTTACCTGAGGATATGTTTATTGATTTTAGAGAAAGAGAGAAAAGGGGCAGGGAGAAAGAGACACAAACTCTGATGCGAGAGAGGAAAGTCCATGTGTTGCCTCCTGTACGTGCCAGGACCGGGGATCGAAACTGCAGCCTAGCTATGTTCCCTGACCAGCGATCGAACACCCGACCTGTCGGTGTACAGGAGAGTGCCGCAACTAACTGAGCGACCCGGCCAGGGCCAAACATCTCTCCTTTTTAAACTAACATTATCTGCTTGAAGAACTGAATTAATCCCCTCCCCCACCCTTTCTCAGCTTTATTTTCTTGCTATCTGGTTGAGTACATAGGCAAAGAAAGGTGTGACCCCTGGTCTTTAGGATTCAGGGTTTCTTGACTACTTAAATCAGCAATCTTGCATTTCCTGGAATATGTGAAGGTTCAGAGAAGTTTCCATACTTATCTCTGCTCAGACAGGCATATTCAAGAGAGTATCTGACCCCCGGACCTTTTGTGAAGGGCATACCTGTGTGTGATTTTGAGCAAGTTACCTTCGATGGTCAGCAGGGGCCGCCATCTTTGCCACATGTCTCGCCGGGGTAGTATGAACATTCGCCTCAATGTTTGCCATGTAGGAGCAGGAAAAATGTGCACTCTTCCATCTGTTTGCACCTTTCCAAGTCTGAGTAACTTTCACAAGAGGCTTATGCACCAGGGCAGTTATTAGGTTGCTCTACCTGTGGAAGTACTAATGGCTCAAAGGTACACCCACCGTCAGTGGTACCAGAAGCCTCCGCGCTAAGCTGGGCTCTTCCTTCATCAGAGCTCTAATGAATTTTTAGTGGAAGCAAGAAGTCAAAGGGAGGCCTTGCAGGAAATTGCATTGGTGTTGGGGGTACCAAAAACCACGTGTCTCATCAGTATTTCCTGAAAGTGAGTGAATAGTTGTCAACTTTTCAATTTTTATTCTTTCTTTTGTATCAGTCCACTTATATACCCAGACGGTACCCAAGTTTTAGATCTTTTCTTCCTGGGGATTTGGTGTTCTTGTTTCTACAGCACATTCTGTGTAGCTATGTGTCCAAGTTTCTTTATCTGGAAAACTGGGACCCTGGTGTCAGGATTTTTTTTTTCCACATAAGGGATACTAATTACACAGAAATGTTAAGTGCTCCAGCTTTGAAACTCTCCATGCCAACCGCATGGTGTTCTTGCCAATACTGGCAGAGCTGTTTCCCACTTTAGCTATGAGCACAGATAGAAAGTGCCATCTGGGGAGAGTGGCTGCTCTTCCCCATGTGCCAAACTGGCTGGGACCCGCTGACCATGTGTGCCTGCGGACGGGAGCCTCTCTCCTTTGTGGCACCAAGCAGAGCCTCCGGCCCACAGCCTGTCTGCTCCACCCGAGGTCCTCTTCCCACCAGCAGGAGTAGGGGCAGACAGGTCCTCATTGCAATGAGGAGCAGGGGAGAGCTTGATTCATTTTAACTTTTAAAAAATAATTTAAATATAGTTGTCATACAGTATTGTATTAGTTTCAGATGTATAACATAGTGACTTGACACTTACATACCTGTTGACATGATCGCCGTAAGTCAGGTAACCATACAAAGTTATTGCAATATCATGTTTATATTTCCTATGCTGTACATTACATCCCCACGACTTATTTACTTTCTAACTGGGAGTTTATTGTTCTCAATACC
This sequence comes from Carollia perspicillata, assembly GCA_004027735.1. Lineage (NCBI taxonomy): Eukaryota > Metazoa > Chordata > Mammalia > Chiroptera > Phyllostomidae > Carollia > Carollia perspicillata. The sequence continues at coordinate 4,605 of PVKM010022892.1, read as the reverse complement.
CTCCCCTGCCTTTCCCATTCCTCCCACCCCCTCTCCTTGGGCAGCCATCAGTGTGCTCTGTATCTGTGAGTCCCTTCCTGCTTTATTTGTTTGTTTTGTTTTTTAGAATGAAGTCATGGTATTTGTCTTACTTTGTGTTACTTATTTCATTTGGGATAGTGCCCTCTAGGTCCATCCATGTTTTCACAAGTGGGTTTTATTTTATTTTTTTTAAGGCTGAGTAACTTTCACACACACACTGACACACACACACACGTACATCCCACATCATCTTTATCCATTCATGTACTGAAGGACTTTTAGGCTGCTTCCATATCTTGGCTGCTGTAAATAATGCTTCAGCAGACATAGGCATGCATATGAGTTATATATCTTTTTCTTTGATAAATACCAGAAGTGGAATTGCCGGAGGTACAATAGTTCTATTTTTTTTTTCACTGTGGCTGTACCAATTTACAATCCTACCAACAGGGCAGGAAGATTCCCTTTTCTTCACATCTGCACCTATTTGTTATCTTGTTGATAATAGCCATTCTGACAGGTTTTGATTTTCATTTCCCTAATGATTAGTGATGTTGAGCATCTTTTCATGTGTCTGTTGGCCATTTGTATGTCTTCCTTGGAAAAATGTCTATTCCGGTCCTCGGGGGAGGTTATTTCTTGATGAATGCCTTTGTGATTCTTTTAAACTCTGCTCGTTGGGTTTGGCCTTTAATATGTGGACTCTGGTGTCTCAGAGTCTGACCCAGTAACTGTCTACTTCTTTTATTAAGTGACTCCAGGGCTAATGTTGACATTGTCTGGTGTGAAGCATGCTGGGACTTCTGCAGAGGCTGCTGAGACAGTGTCAGCCTACACCAGTAGATTATTCAGCTTCTGAGACTATTTGTTTTTTAATTGAGGTATATTCGACATATAACATTATTTTAGGTGTACAATGTAATGATTCCATATTTCTGTATATTGCAAAATTATTTCCACAACAAGTCTAGTTAATTCTGTCACCATATATATAGTTACAAAATATTTTTTCTAGTAATGAAGACTTTTAAGATCTCTCTTAGCAACTTTTAAGAATGTAATACAGTATTAGCACCTGTAGTCACCATGCTGTATGTTATATACCCATAACTTATTTTATAACTGGAAGCTTGTCCCTTTTGACCCCCTTCACCCATTCCCTAACCCTGTGCCTCTGGCAACCATCGGTCTGTTTCCTCTATTTACAAGTCTGAGTTTTCTGAAAGTATACTTTCAATAACAACACATAAGTTGGCTAAATAAATTATGGTATCTTTATTCAATGGAATACTAACAGCTCATTATGAGGGTGATGAAGTGCGGTATTTATTGACCTGCAAAGATGCTCATGACCCAATAACATGTATAAAATTATTCCACTTATGTTAATTTGCAGATATTAATACTTATATATATTTATACATGTGGACAGATGTCTGGAGCGTTGTTTATAAATTAACTACGGTCATCTCTGGGTGATAGATTTTTATAGGACTCACAAATTTTTTTTCCTGTTGTAATTATGTGAGCTGGTGGATGTGTTAACTAACCTTATGTGGTAAACATTTTGCAGTATGTACATATATCAAATCATTGCACTTGTATACCTTAAACTTACACAATGTTATATGTCAATTACATCTCAACAAATCTGGAAAAACATTTTTTTCCTTGTGTGTCTGTGCGTAATTTTTAAATTTCTTAGAGTTAGAGTCTCATTATTAGTACCAGGAGAAGGTAAATTTGTTTTGAGAAAAGATGTCTTCTTTTAGCTTTTTTATTAACGAGCTTTGCAGTTGCATTCTATTTAGCACAGAGGTGTCAAACTCATTTTCACCAGGGGCCACATCAGCCTTGCCTTCAAAGGGCTGAATGTAATTTTAGGACTGTGCAAATGTAACTACTCTTTAACAGTTAAGTGAGAACTCTGCCCTGCCTCCTGGTAGAGACACAGTGTGGGGTGAATAAAACAAGGTGGAGGACCAGATTTGGCCGGAGGGCCTTGTGTTTGCCACCTGTTCAGGAGCAGTTTCCGAAGGCATTTGCAAAGTGTATATTCGTGACTGTGGCATTTTTGATAACAAAGAGTTATTTAAATGAAACTTAACCCTGCTCTTCCAGAGCAAAGTGAAGCAGGAACATAAAAGACATAATGACACCCAAATAAAAACAAAACTCATATATGCAACAAACTTTAGTAGTCAGTAATTTACTAATCTCTATTGCCTGTTTCACTCTAAAGTCTGTGAGGATGTCACTCAGAACTGATTTACATGTACATGATGGAGATATAAATTGTTTGGATACATTTACCACGGGGATCTTATATTTCCAAATGTAGGTAAGATCTGTAAGTTCGTTTAGGTCAACTGCCACCTAGTACACGATTCTCTTACTACATGTAGCTCTTAAGTCTAATGAAAAATGAGCAAATTTCTATAATTTACAGTTTGCCAGAACTCTGAAGAGAAAAGAACAGGCTTTTTAATCTCCCTGAGAATATGTTCCAAAAGTAGGTAATAGTGTTGGCTAGGGGTTCTTAGGTGAATTCTTGTAACTGCATAGTCAGGACCATTGGTGGGAAGCAGGAAGAAGGGGGTATTCAGATACTTAGAACATCATTTAAGTAAAAAGTACATGTGACTATTAGGTAAATATTGGAGACCAATGCATTTATCAGTGATGAATAATAATACGTAATGAATGTAAGAATTGGGGAGGAAGGAACAGCCAGACAGGAGAGGAACTGAAGTGTTTTGGAACAAGGCAAACACACCTTGAGTTGAAAGGACAAGGAAAAGAGAAGAAGGAGTAAAGGTGACGTGAGATGGAGAAGAGACACTAAAGGAAAAGATGACCTTTACAAGACCAGCACTGTGATGCTTCAACAGCAGCGTGCTGGTTTTCTTGGACAAAGAAAGTTCAGATGCATGAATCCAGAAACACATTACCTTCCGTATTCACGTAACATACCCATTTGCTACTTGGACAGCAAGATCCTTTTGATCTTGTCCAGAGACTTGATTGTCTAAAAGGAAAAATACAACACAAATAGGGATCTTAACCTGGGATTCCTAAAGGGAGTGTGGGTAGAATTCAGGGGCCCGTGAACTTGGATGAGAGAAATAAAAACCTTCATTTTTACTAAGCTCTAATGAGACTGGGTGTTTCTGTCAATTATGAATGCAGGCAAACCCTCACAGTTGTAGTGGAAGTGCTATGACTTTGCCACCAGGGGAACTCAGATACTTGCGTATCATATCCGAGTTTCTACAGGAATGGTGTTTGTGTCCACCACTTACCTCGAAGTAATGACAGGTGTTTGACCTATTGCCCTATTCTGTTAATGAGTTAATAAATAAGCACATACATTACGATAGCGCAAATGATTTTGTCTAAACATTTTGATATAATTGGCTTGCTCTTCTAATTTTTATTTTGGATTTTAGAGAGAGGGGAAGGAAAGGAGAAAGAAAGACAGAGAGGCATCGATGTGAGAGAGAAACATTGATTGGTTGGGTCTCATAGGCGCTAGATTGGGGACCAAACATGTAACCCTACCAGGTACCCTGACTCACAATCAAACCTGCGACCTTTCAGTTTGCAAGATGATGCCCACCCAACTGAGCCATACCTGCTGGGGCGAACTGGTTTGCTTTTGATTCTTTTGTATTTTATTTTATGCATGTAAGCACATTACTCTTAGAAGGTGTTCAAAGACTTCAGCAGCTAAGTTCCCCTACCTTACACACAGAAAAAGCCTATCTAAGGTGACACATTATCTCTGAGGTCACATGAGCCCTCCCCTGTCAAGTACACCCTTAAAACTGCCTGCATTTCTTATTGATGTGACTGAGGCAAGCAACCCACAGGCAGCCTGGGACCCAAATCCTGCAAGCCACACAGGAGTGCAGTTAGGGAGGAATTCCACTCTTCCTGTCAAAGGCAGTGCCTTCCTCAGTTTCATTAGGACATTTCGGTGGTAATACAAATCAGTGAGATTCCTCTGGATAATTAGACATATTACTATAAAATACCATTTTATTTATAGTTACGTTCATAAAGGCAATAGATGAGTAGAAATGACAGCATGGACACCTGCTTTGGGTCAGGGAGGACTTAACTGTTCGCCAAGTTGACAAACACTCGTTTCGATGCTTGTGTTCTGAGCGTTTCCATCTTTTCTGTAGGTGTAATGATCCCAAACCCAGTTGAAATCAGCAAACTCAAGCATGAAGGTGCAAACATTAGTTTGCTTTCAGCAATTGTATTTTGCCCACATTGTCTGCACCATCTTGCGCATATAACACTCTTGTGACAATTCTGCCCAAATGGACAGATGGCGACGCAGGGGAAAAAATAGGGAAGCGAAGCTCCACAGCTATGGTATCTGCGTGTTTCCAACAAAGGACGCACCTACCCAACTCTGCCACTTTCAAGCAGCTACAGCGCGGGGCTCACAGCAGATGGCTCTGCCACGGCAGGCCCACAGCTGTGTGTTTCTGGCACAAGAACAATGTTTGAATTCCGTACAGAAATTTTGTAAGATATGTTTCTTGTTGCCTTTTCATGAATTTTATTTGG